>JABUQX010027887.1:10000-15000 GCA_015478945.1 Trachelipus rathkii
TACCTCTATTATTAGGAAGAAGGACAATGGAACGGATGAAAATGATACACGATGTGTATAATAAAACTATAGATATATTGGATATGAAAATAAAAAATGTGAGAACAATAGAGAGTGAAACAGGACATGTCTGCATATCCCTGGGTAAGTTAAGAAGATACTGCTGGTTGAACGAAGAAAGAGATGAATGGATAAAAAATAAAAGTAATGATAGAATCCATAAAATCGGTAAACTACACCTTCAATTTGCCCATTGCAGTGCAGAAAAGTTAACAAAATTAATAAAAGATGCGTACGGTGGACGGATAAAAAAAGAAGATTGGAGAGAAGTAGAGGAGGAAATAAACAACGTAAACAAAAACTGCAATATATGTAAGAGATACAAAAGAACTCCATCTAGACCTGTAGTGGGTTTGAACATGGCAAAAAAATTCAATGACATGATGCAGATGGATGTGGGTGAAATAGATGGAAAAAAATTCCTTATTATGATAGATACAGCTACAAGGTATACACAGGGTTGTTGGTTGAAAAGTAAGAATGCTGTAGAAATTATTGAGCAATTAATTACTAAATGGATTAAAGACTTTGGAACACCCAACAACATATTAACTGATGCTGGTAAAGAATTCCAGAATGAGAAAATGGAAACATTTACAACCAAATTCAACATCGCTCTTAAGTCAACTTCAGCTGAAAGCCCTTGGAGTAACCGACTATGTGAGAAGGCAGTGGGAATAGTGAAAGAATCAATGTTAAAATTAAAAAATGAAGGATACAACAAACAAGGGTGTAATACTGGGCAATATATGCCAAGAATAACCTTAGTACTCATTTGGGTTTATCACCTAACCAATTGGTACTTGGACAGAATACAAGGATACCAAATGTGGTAGACTGTGATGATTTGATAATGGCAGATAAAAATGAGGAAGATGAAATGATAAAGAATTTAATAACCAACATACACTCCGCCAGAAGAATACATAGAAAATAAAAGCTCGAAAAAATAAAAAGAGCGTTAAGAAGTAACATAGTGGAGCATAACCTGGAAAATATAAGAATAGGTGAAGAAGTACTGTACAAGAGAAACAATAAGGAATGGAGAGGGCCGGCTCAAATAATAGGAATAGATGGAAAAACAGCCATAGTTAAACATGGTGGAAACTTAAGAATGGTGGCAAAAGTACACTGTACAAGAATACAAACAAACAGGAATAACCCTAAGGAACAAGAAAAACAACATTAAAAGAAGAGTAGTTATCAAACCTCCGAAAGAATTTGATCAAGGAAAACTGTGGCTTTTAAAGAAAACGGTATATGGTCTTCAGGATGCTGCTATGGCATGGTATATATCATTAAAAGAAGAGCTAATGAAAATGGAGTTAAGACAATCACCTCTAGAATCAACATTATTCAATTACATAAGAGAAGGAGAATTGCAAGGAATTATGTGTTTTCATGTTGATGAATATTGTGGACTGGTAATAACAAATTCGAAGAAGAAATAATAACAAAACTGTCTGCAAGATTCGAAATAGGTAGTAGCAGTAAAAATGATATAAAACACCTGGGGGTGAGAATACATAAGAGAAATGATGAAATTATAGTGGATCAAGAAGAATACATAAAAAAATTAGAGATACCAAATACGATGAAAGAGCATGGAAATAGAAAACTGAAAGGAAAAGAAGTAACAGAGTACAGATCTATATTAGGTCAATTGAATTGGCTAGCAAGAAATACAAGACCAGAAATTTCGTTCATGGTGAGCAAATTGAGTGTGTCAGAAGAGGATATGAATGTCAATAGGTTCAATGAATTAAGGAAGTTAGTTATCCAATGTAAAGCAGAACAACAAGAAATAAAATATAAAAGATTCAGTGAAAACATCAGTATGGTGGCATTTTGCGATGCTTCATTTGCTAGCATGGAGGGTGAAAGAAATCAGTTGGGTAACATTATACTCATAGTGGACGATATGAACAGAGCGGGAGCGATCATGTGGAGTTCCAACAAAAGTAAAAGAGTTAGTAAGTCTGTTATAGAGGCCGAAGCAGTGAGTTTAACTCAAGTAATAGATAACGCTATGTATTATAAACAACTTTGGAGAGATACTACTGGTAAATCCATAGAAATAGAAGTAATGACTGATAGTAAAACACTAGAGGAAGGTATAAAATCTGAAAGAAATTCGAAAGTTTAGAATCTGAGAATAAACATGGGATATATAAAGGAACATATACATTATGGAGATATAAAAGAGATAAAATGGATTAAGGGAGACCAACAACTGGCTGATGTTCTCACAAAGAATTGTGGTAATAAGAAAATACTTCAAGATATGTTACTAAGCGGAAGACTTTTTCTCTAAAGAATTAGAGAAAAACAAAAGGATGGGTGAAGATGTTTGAACAGTTTAATGCATTTCTTTGTTTCATAGGTATTAGATCATGGTTGATTAAAGAAAGAAGAAATTTATATAAAATTTGTATTTAATATTTAAATGATATTTAATGAGATAAGAATAAGATAAAGAATACATAAGTATTAAAGACAAGAGAAAGAATACAAACACCATAGAAGAAGAAGAGGCAGTACAGAGGAAAAATCGAATACAAGGATATACAGTACAGAGGAAAAATTGATTACAAAGATATACAGCACCAATAAAGTACAGAACTTTACAATACACCATACCAGAGAAATCTTTTAAAAGTAAAAAACCTACAGACGTCCATGTTGCATATACCATCAGATAACTTATAAGAAAAGACGTTCAGAAGCAGAAGATATTATAATCAATGAGGTATTTATATTTCCCCATCTTTTAAATATATAAAAAAAAAAATATAAAAAATATATATATATATATATATATATATATATTATATTATATATATATATATATATATATATATATATATATATATATATATATATATATATATATATATATATATACTATATATATATATATATATATATAAACAAGGTGCGTTTTAGGAGTGGTAGAGGATGTGCTGGATCAAATCTACTTACAATTTGAAACAAAAATGATTAGAGAAAATGAGGGAGAAGAAGAATAAATTATATTTAGGTTTTTATGGATTTACAACAGGGGTATGATAGAGTTAATAGGGAGCTTTATGGCAGGTATTAGTGATATAATGGTGTTGGTGGTAGGCTTCTGGAATGGAATCAAAGTAGGTATACGATAGTGAAGCGTGTGAAAATAAATAGAGTCAATGGTGATTGGTTTAGGATAATAGCGGAGTAAGACAGCGTTGTGTTATGTCTCCTTTGTTATTCAATTTTTATATGGATGGGGCTTATGAAAGAATTCGAGTGGGATGGCAGAAAATGGTGTTAGAATGGTGGAGAATGGAGATGAGTGGAGGGTGCCCTTACCTATTATATTGCGATGATTTGGTTCTGTGTGGCGAATCTGAAGAGGATTTGAGAGGATTAGAGAGAGATTTTGCAGGTGTGTAAAAGGAGGGCTTGAAAGAAACGTGGATAAGAGTAAGGTTATGGTGTGAGGGAGGACACTCCTCAGTGGGAAGTTATGGTGATTGGTGAGCAGCTGGAACAAGTGCGTGTTTAAATATTTAGGGTATATGTGGATGAGAAGGGACGGACGATTGCAGAGTGTAGTAGAAAGTTGTGAATGGCAGGAGGTGGTCTGTGCAATTAAATCGTTGGTGAATGCCAAAGGGACTAAGTCTTGAGTGTGCTAGGGTCTTACATGAGGGTATGTTGTTACCTTGTTAATATAGTAGTGAGGACTATGGTCTGGAATAGAAGTATAGATCTAAAGTGTCCAATGTGTTCATATGGACAATCTTAGGGTGTGCTACCGGTGTGGATGGCTAGGAGATGTGGAAGAATGATGAATTATATATGAGATAGAAAGAGAGAAGAGTAGAACGTGATTAGAAGAGACAGTTGGTAAATGTATGGAAATGTGTGGAAGAAAGGTGTGGAGTAAATGAAAAGAGATAAAATGAAAAAGGTGATGTGAGAAAATCGGAAGTAGATTAGGTTCTTGTAGGGAAAAAGTGAATAGTGGAGTGAATGAGTGCGGTCTGGTTAATCGGCGATGGATAGATGGTGATGGTTGAGAACCAGAAGTCGGCGGTGTCTGGTAGAGAACCACCGAAGAGGAAGTTTATGTGGATGTGCGGTGGAACGATTAGGTTGTCTGGAGAGAGAAGAGAAACTGCGTAGGAGCTTCTGGTCAGATGCACCTTGATGAGAAAAGATAAAGGTGCATGATTAGGAAGAATACGGTGTATGGGGCATGTTGTGCCCCACCTGGGCAGGGATGAACCCTACATTGACGATTTACCATAGTGAGGGTCCGTCGGCGGTTCCATGATGCTCTAGATTTTCTTTCTGTGACAGCGCTCCTTCCGCTATTTAATGGTTACCAGAGCTAAGTGCCGCATTTCATTGTATCGGACAGTTTGATTCGAGGATTGATGTCTCCTCAGCGTGGCTTACAGTAATTTGTTCCTGTGACAGGAGAGAATGTGGACGTTTGGTACACGAGAGCGCGAGAATACGCCACCAGAGTGGTCACTGTATTGATGGTCGAGAGAATGGCGCGGAGGGGTTGTTAAAGAGGAAGGGTGATATGAAAGGAAAGAAAGGAGAACGGCGCAAACCTGTGAGCAGGGGTATAACCCTACACTTGTATAACTAGTATATTACCATTAATATAAAATTACACGTTCAGCTCATGTCCCAATTTGAAGCTACATATGGAGGGATTTATATTATTATCTTTAATATTGCGTCAGAGTTACTATTATATATACTATATATATTATAATATTTGGTACAGAGGGGGCGTATAAAGCTGGTACTTTTACTTTTGTAACATATTTTTATCATGTTAATACTCCTTTCTCTATCTTTTGCGCTTATTCTACACCTTTTTTCTATTCCGCAAGATTGCTTGTAGCAGCACTCTAAGGGAGCGTACCCAATCTGGG
>JABUQX010027887.1:20000-22500 GCA_015478945.1 Trachelipus rathkii
AGAAACGTGTTTGGAATTATATAAGGAGGAAAAAAGGAAGACAAAGTTGCATACATAAGAGGAAAAATGAGGTATATGAGCAGTTTGGAAGGAGAATGAATGAGGACTTGCAATGAGGTGGGGCGCTCTTCTAGAAGGAAGAGTGAGAAGAGTGAAAGGTTAAGAATGAGAATAAGGGGAATATGCATAGAATAATGAATAGGGATAGTCCTTTTGTAACGGATGAAATAAATGTGAGGAGAGAGTGGAGAGAACACTTTGAAAATCTGGATCACATTGGCAGTAATGAAGAGGTGATAGTGAATGTGTGTGAGTTTGTTAGTGCAAGAAGAAATAGGTATTTTGGGGATAAGGTAATTAGTGAAAAGGAGGTAATGGGTAGAATGAGAAAGTTGAAGAATAGTAAATCTGCAGGTATAGATGGAATTACTGGTGAAAGATCAAGATTGGAGGCGAGATGGTGATTGAAGGATTTAGAAGTTGTGAAACAAAGCGTTTATGAAGGGTATAGTTGCGAGGGATTGGAGGTGAACAATAATAGTACCCTTATATAAGGTTAAGGGGGATAAGAGGAACTGTAGGAACTATAGGGAAATTAGTTTATCGAGCTTTGTAGAGAAGATATATGCTGGTATTTTGGTTGAGAGAGTATGTAGTGTGACTGAGGTACTGATTGGTGAAGAACAAGGAGCATTTAGAAGTGGTATAGATGTGTGTGGATCAAATTTTCATATTGAAACAAAATGATTGAGAAAATTTGAGAGAAGAATAAACTGTCTTTAGGTTTATTGAATTGCAACAGCATATGATAGGATTTTTATAGGCGAAGCTCTGATGGAAGGTGCTAATGGTTATATTAGTGTTGGTGGTAGCTTTCTGAATGGAATCAAAAGCAATGTATGATATTATAGTGAAGCATGATGTCTGCAAGAATAAATGGAGCTGAAAGTGATTGGTTTAATATTAATAGCGGAAATGGAGGGCAGGATGTGCTATGTCTGCATTTTATTCAATTTGTTATATGGATGGGTTATGAAAGGATTTAGAGGTCGGCGGTGCAGGGCGATGTTAGAATTGATGGAGAATGGAAAAGAGTGGAGGGTGCCCTACCTATGTATGCAGATGATTTGTTTTGTGTGGTGAATCTGAAGAGAGTTTGAGAGAACTGTAGAGAGATTTGGCAGGGTGTGTATAAGGAGGTTTGAAAGTAAACATAGATAAGAGTAAGGTATGGCGTTGTGGAGTGAGGACAGTCCTCGGGGTGAAGTTATGTTAGATGGTGAGCAAGCTGGAACAAGTGTCGAAGTTTAAATATTTAGGATATTATGCTTGGATGAAAAGGGAATGGATGATACAGAATGTAGTAGGAAGTTGTGAAATGGCAGGAAGGTGACTAGTGCAATTAAATTATTGGTGAATGTAAAGGGACGAAGTCTTGAGTGCGCTAGGTTCTTACACGATATATGTTGCTACCTGTGTGTAATGTATAGATGGTGAGACCTTGGTATGGAATAAAGTAATAGTTCAAAGTACAATCTTAGGGGCGCGTTAGGTGTGAGAAGAATGATAAAATGAGGAATGAATAAATAGAGAAGTTTGTATGGTGTGAAGAAAGAATAAATGAGGAATAAATGACAGTTAAATGAAAGTATGTTGGTCATGTGGAAAGGATGGGATGGACAGTCGATCTGGTTAACAGATGTAAGGTGGGAGTGGTTTGGAATCGACTGGCTGGAAGACAGAAGAAAAAGTTGGATTGAGGCAGTAAACGTCATGTCTGAAGGAGAGGAAATGTGAGTTTGGCAGAGGCGAGAATAAAGGTGCATAATAGGAGTGAATGGCGGGGTTTTGTTGGGGGGTATGGTTGTGGCCCACCTGGACCAGGGGATGAACCCTGTTTCCTGTTTCCGGTGCATGTCACGCACCTTACCCCCAGTCTTGGGGAAAGAAGATGGATAATAATAATAATAATAATAATAATAATAATAATAATAATAATAATAATAATAATAATAATATAATAATAATAATAATAATAATAATAATAATAATTCTTACCAGGAACTTAACATTCCTTTAAAATCGCTTTTTCTTCTTTTCTTCTTTCCTTTGCTTAACTTAGTTCTGACCCAAGCGTTGAAAATGATTCATTTTCTCAGTAACTTTCAAGTATTATTATCTTTTTACACTGGGCTAATAGTGCAAATTTTACGCTTCAATGTGGAATTATTACTTCCAGACGAGCCAAACGACTTAGAGCTTGATGGTGAAGAGATTTTTCCACTTTTCTTCTAAAATATAAATAAATAGATAATTATAATTAAAAGTTTACTGGCTCATATATATATATATAGTATATATATATATATATTATAATATATATATATATATATATATTTTATATAAATATAAATATATTATATATATTATAATATATATATATATATTATATATATATATATATATATTAAAACCTCAAAATTTCATCATAATCTTTTGA
>JABUQX010027887.1:25000-37895 GCA_015478945.1 Trachelipus rathkii
ACTTGAGATAAGTTTATTTGTATTATTTATAATCTTTATTCTGGACGTTAATGTCCCCTTAATAATTTCTACTTAAATACGCAGTGTTAGACGTTAATGTCTACACAGTCTCGATTTATTATTCCTCTTTAATTTTATGAACCAGTATATTTTCTATTAGACCCGATTCTGGGTCACCTTAAATCCTTAAATCGTCGTTGTTTTTGTTTTCTATTTTCACAAACACTCTACTTCGTGTTTGTGTATATGTGTAAATAATCCTTTCTAAATTATCTATCCGGAAATTATTAAAACAGTAACGGAAAATACACTTTCATTTCAACCTGTATAATGAATATAATTAATCATTAATGGTTGCTGTGAGTATAAATTAAATAAAATTAACATTGACACAATCAATTGCTGGTAACGGAATATCAGGGTCCAAATCGTCTACCTCCCTTTAGGCATGGCCTCTTGCTTTGGAATATTTATGTGGACAACTGCCGTTCGATCTTCACTTCATGGTTAGTCAGACGAGGGACAGAAGAGAGATTCATTCTGTGTCATCGTTCCTAAGGAGAGACGAAAAGGTAAAGTTCACATTTTTTTGTTGAATTACCTTTAATTTATGATTGACATTTACTTAAAATTTATCTATCACTATTCCACTAAGAATCTATGCAGGGAAGCGGCTAATTGTTATCTTCGTTGTACCGCTTCCCGCAACATTATACACCATTAAATTGGCGCCCGAACAGGGACCTTGTGTTCCTGTTGCCAGTCGCGCCTAATTGTGATTTAGTTCACAACAATCTTCACAGCATCTTACAATTTCGTTTTTGTTTATGCTGGTTCTTTTCTCATTTCTATCGCTTTCTTTCGACTGATTATTAAATTAAAATTTAATAAATCATGGCTCACGCTCAAATCCCTTGGTCCCCCAAATCGAATCGTTTGGAGAGATCAGATAGACAGGACTTGTACACCACTTTGAACTCACTAAAATGAGGTGAGTGGATGTCAATGTTACATCCAGGGCCCCAACACTACGTACAAATATACGAGGAAGAGATAAGCCAAAAAGGCGTAACTCTGATCTGTATATATTTATAAGAAGAGTATGATGATGATATAGTTACCGATGACATTCAGACCCTTTTAAGTAAGGATGATGATGTCTTACCTATGCCCCTTGTAAATGAATTAATGTCCCGATTTACAAAGGACAAACAGAAACTTACTCAGAGATTAGCTCTCAATGATGGTCCTATGCAAAGCACTAGACCAAAATCATCTTCTGTTGATGAGCCTAAATTAATATTTGGCATGTCATCACTTAAGCTCGATCATACTGTAGAGCCTTTCCGCTCGCAATCAGTTAGTCATCCAAAGTTAATTTCGGAAAAGACTTATTTAGAAAAACAACAAATGACTTCTGACATTAATGATCAGAAAAGTCAATACAACCCCCTAATACAACATTCACAACCACAGGTGTCTTTTGTGCCACCAGGTAATGTTTCCCAACAGTTATATATTCCCCCATTTAGATCAGAGAGATGTGGAGTCACCGAGTTCCCATCCACAACATAATAATATAGTCGACACGACGGACGTGTTACATAATATGACACATCCTAACTAAGTGGGGATCCTATGATCACCAAGATGTGTCACCACCCCAATATAGGCCGCTACTTCAGCCTCAACCATCGACGTCTTATAGACGCTCGGATTATAATGATGAGTCTATCTATACTGGTAGACAAATAAAAGAACACATAGACCTGTTAACTGAAGCAATAGCGATGCTAACTCAGTTACTAAAAAATTCCCAGCGGTTGAAGGTCATCGACCCCGGAAAATTTAAATACGAGGCTAAACAAGACCTCTTACTATATTTGGGTGATTTTGAGGCTTACTGTAGCCGGCATCACTTAAACGCACTACAACGATGGTTACGATTGCTAGGTAGACAGCTTGAAGGAAAATTCCTCAATCTCTTTAAATTAATCACGAAAGAAGACAAATTATTTCTCTGTCCGAGATACCTTAATCGATTGGTATCATGATGAGGAACGACTAAAAAAGAAATGTAGACTGCAGGCTTATTATGCGGCACACCGTAATCGAGGGGAGAGTATCTGTACATATGCTCTTCGATTAGAGAGATTGGCTCAAAAAGCTCATCCTGGTTTTGATATGCGGGAACATGACTCGCTTCAGATAGTGTTTTTATGCAGTCTACCTTCCTATATAGAGAAAAGTGTAAGGGAGTATATAAAGATGCAGGAGTTAGACGGTATTGGGAGAACTCCTTGGGAAAAAATCGTGAGTTTCGCGGATACATTGGAAGACGATCATAGAACAGATCCAAATTCCATGTCCCAACCTCCAGTAGAAATAACGAAAACTAAAAAGAACGTTGAAACATCCAATGATAGGTTAGACACCGATTCTGTAATACAGATTGAGACAGCACATCCCAGTCAAACTGAAAAAGTACAAAACCGGGGAAATAATAGTCAACAGAACCTCCCTAAAAGCCATAACATAAGGGTTCCCAAAAGTATTTATCCTGTTCATCCTCAAGGAAAACAGTCAGGTAGTAAGTTTTATCAGGATAGCCTTCGTAGTTCACCGCCATTCAAAAATGGTGGTCAGGCTAAATATGTTGGAAAAGATCCTCGTTCTTCCTATAAGGATGACAGGAGAAACATTATGTGTGTTCTGTGAAAAATCTGGTCATTGTATGAAAGATTGTTATAAATACCTGGAGGTTTGCAGTTATTGTAGGAAGAAGAGACATAGGAGGTTTGAGTGTAGGTCTTATAATTTGCAACGGAATTCACCGAATAGGCGCAGAGCTGAATCCCCTTTTTGCGTGGTCCACACCCCGGCATTAGGTGCAATAACAAAAGACTGCCTAAACATCCTGAGGATCAATCCACAAATAGTCTTACAGGTGTGATAAAAAAAAGTTTATTATAGATCGATTAACTATAATAATCCCCAAAGGGTTGCTTCCCAACAGACTAGATCTGCTCCTTCCCCATCGAACAATTTGGATAGGTCGGTAGAGATTGATATATCCCGGGAAGAAGAATCTGGATTGGTGGTTGTTAAACCCCAAACGAAATTCCAACAATAGCCGTTAAACCAACGGTCTCCCCGGAAATGAACCGATCTGGGGAGAGCAGGACAGAGAATGGTTCACCATTAGTCGTCGATAAGATTGAAAATATAAGTACTAACATCTCAGATACGGTAATAGACAATAATAAACAACCAGTGTCAGTGATTGAGAGTGGATTGCGTACTGTGCGGGTGAATTGCCCGTACTCCTCGACCGATCCCTTGATAATCACGGTCGCATTTAAACCGAATAGTTCTGGTTCATACGCATGTATGGTAGACAGCAGGGCCGGAGTTAGCTTGATGGGTATTGAGTTGTCAATTAAAAGGTATTCCCTTGCAGCTTTCTGCGGAAATAGGAATAAAGGCCGTTAGTGGTCTAATAAGAGATCACACAGTTCCTGTGAAATTTTATGTTGAAACACCTTTGTTCTTCCCTAATAGTAGTTTCGTCACTAAACCCCTTATAATCCAGGTTCTCCCTGCGGAAGCCTTGTTAGAATGGATGGTTTTAGGAGCTGCTGCGCTGAGGGACAATAATTTACTTCCAGACCTCACCACTAGGGAGTTAATACATCGAGGAGATGAGGGTATAGAAGTTGTAGCTAAAGATGAAAGTAATTCAATGCCTTTCTATAAATGATAAATGTCCACTCTATTAGCATTTCCCCTTTTTCTTGTAAAATGGTAGAGGTTACAGGTAACTCAGATGTTCCATTAGCATTGGTGGGTTTTCAGGGTGGTGATGAATATTTTTCCAATACCAGGGGTTGTGAACTTAAATTCGTGCGAAAAAATCGCTATTATGAACATTCTGAAAAACCTAAATATATCAGGAAAAGCACTGTATTGGGCCAGGTAACGTCCTTAGCGGAGGATGATTGTTGTCCTTTAAATATTAATACAGTAAGGCCTTATTCACATTCACCGGAATTATCACGTGGAGAAGAGGTTTGGACACCTGAAAAATTAATAAGGGACTTTTTGTTGGATGAGTTGCCTATCAATTCCCAACAAAAACAGAACCTTATTGATGTTTTGATGAGGCAAAAAAAAGCATTGAGCTTTGGTGACCATGACGTGGGTGTAGCCACCAATATTACCCACGCTATTGAGGTTGACAGCCAAAGGCCTGTTCGATTACCAGTTCGCCGATTTCAGAGTCCATTGGCCCAAGAAATTGAACAGCAATGTCGGAAGTTGCTGGAACAAGACATCATTCAACCTAGCAAGTCTCCTTATTCGGCTCCCGTGGTCCCCGTTAGAAATCCTGATGGTAAATTGCGCTTATGCATCGATTACCAGAAGCTAAATGATGTCACGAAGACCGAATCTTTCCCATTGCCAAACCTAATCGATATGGTTTACAATATGCATGGGAACAATTACTTTTCTACCATAGATCTGGTACAGGGCTATTATCAGGTTTCAATGGAACCTGTTAGTGTTGAAAAGACGGCCTTTTCTACCCCCCTTTGCCCAGTATGAATACCTAAAAATGCCCTTCTGTGTAAAAATTGGCCCTGCCACTTTTCAGCGTGGCATGATGCTTGCCTTGGCTGGGTTATCCTGGTCTAAAGTTATGGTATACCTAGACGATATCATCCTTAGTAAAACCGTTGAAGAGCATCTAGTTACGTTGGATCAGGTTCTGTCGGCTTTGGAAAGAAACGGGTATAAATTGAAACCGAGTAAAACCAGTCTTTGTCGAATGGAAGTGGAGTTCTTGGGCCATCACGTATCACAACAAGGGATTCTTCCCCTTTCGAAAAATATAAAAGGGGCTTTGGACTTTCCTACTCCGACCACCGTGAAACACCTTTCCCAATTCTTGAGCATGGTCAATTTTTACAGGGTTCACACTGAAATTTTGAATTTGATTTCCCTGACTTTCCCTGACAATCCCTGACCAAATCATTTTTGGCGTATAAAATATCTATTAATCATTATTGCAGCCTATTTACTCAGTTCATACATTAAATTATTGAAAATTTACTTTAGAACTGCAAGGAGAATGAAAAGTGGAAACATGGGAATATGGTTGGCGAAATTAGGAAGAGATGTTGAGGTGGAAGTCTTTACAGATGCGTCTTATGGAATGGAAGGGAGAGTGCATCCTCAGGGGGGTTATCTTGTGTCGCTAAAGGATAATAGGGGGAATAGGTGTCCTATTGTGTGGAAGTCGAAGTGTATACAGAAAGTGGCAAGGTCTACTATTGAGGCTGAGGCGATGGCATTGGTTGAAGGTGCACAAGAGGGATTACATGTGGTGAACTGTTGGAGAGAAATTTTTGGTGGAGTGAGGTTGAAAGTGGTAATGTATACAGACAGTAAAACGCTTAAGAGTGCGGTTTATTCAGCAACTCCTGTTATAAGCAAATCTTTGAGAATAGATATTATGTGGATGAAGGAACATGTAGAAAATGGTGATATAAAGAAAGTAGTGTGGGTGAGCACGAAGGAGCAGTTGGCTGATGTGTTTACCAAAGGAAGAGTAGATGTGAGAGGTATAAAAGAATATGTTGAAGGAAAAAAGGGGAGGGAGAGAAAGGTATAAGATTGAATGTTTTTGTTTTTATTTTCAGCATGTTGGCTGCAATCTGTTTTTTGCTTCTGTTTGCTGTGGGAAGGAGCACGCTTTGCATGGACTGATTGTCTTTGTTCTGTATAAAGCTATGTATATGTTTTGCTTTGTTTATGCTTTTATCTAATTATTTGTTTCTAAATTACAGGTAATGGGATGGTCGTATTTGGCCAAGAGATATTTAAGATAAAGACAAAGGGAATAGGTTGGATTCCTCTGTAGGAGGAACAAGAGTGGAAAGGTAATAGAAACAACGCAGAGAACACAGGGTTCACTGTCCGGGCCCGGGGAGGGTTGCCTGGGTTGTCACAGTAGAGTATATTCCCTCCCATTCTTTAAAGTAATAAATAAATCCCTAGATTATATAATAGCTACAGTGGTAGCTAGGACACTAAAAGTACATTTTGATTTCCGTAAATACAAGTACAGTGGAAGTCTTCAGCAGTTTATATAATAGGTGGGTAGATTAAGTTTAGTAAACCTTGGATAGGCCTTATTTATTAATATATATATATATATATATATATATATATATATATATATATATATATATATATATATATATATATATATATATATATATATATATATATATATATATATATATATATATATATATATATATATATATATATATAAATAATTATACTATATATATATATATATATATATCTATATATATATATATATATATATATAATAAGATTAATAATAATAATAATAATAATAATAATAATAATAATAATAATAATAATAATAATAATAATAATAATAATAATAACAACAGCAACAACAACAACAAAGCTGATGTTAATATTTTAAGAGGAAAATACCCAAGCATAGAGAAAAGATAAAACCCTGCCAAACGTACAAAGTTGTCATTCTAATATCTAAAAAATTATGGGACTACTATATATTGGTCTTACTCAAATTCATTTATAACTTTACAATTAAATCAGTTGGAATATTGGATAATTATTTTGAGGAAAAAAAAAATTTAATAAATAAATAGTGAGAAAAAAAAGGGGAAAATGTGATTTTGCTTAGAGTGACATTTTTATTTCGAAGTTAAAGGCATTACTAAGACTTTAGTCTTCCTCAGAGCTTGGTGTGCTTAGTTACAT
Organism: Trachelipus rathkii; assembly: GCA_015478945.1. Lineage (NCBI taxonomy): Eukaryota > Metazoa > Arthropoda > Malacostraca > Isopoda > Trachelipodidae > Trachelipus > Trachelipus rathkii. The sequence continues at coordinate 31,826 of JABUQX010027887.1, forward strand.
TTTTGGGGGGTCCAAATTTTTAAAAGTTTTACGAAATCTTTTTCTTAAGAGGTTATGGTGTACACTGAAAAAAAACTAAGAGTAATGTATGCCGCAGAATGTGTTATTGAAGATCTTTTAAAAACAAGATTTAGTACGAGAAGTTATGAAGAAAAAAATTTAATTATTAAAAACGGAAGATTAACTCCATCATTACCAGACCTAGAAACCAAAGGAAAGAATTTTGTAAGACATTTTCAAGAATGTCTTTATGAGAAAAAGAAATGGTTGACTGGGAGTTCAAAATTAAATAGGCTTTTTTGTTGGCTTTGTTTGATTTTTTCATCAGAAAAATCTGTTTGGAATGAGGGAGGATACACTGATTTAAATAATTTATACTCATCATGCAAAAACACGAAAGATCACAGCAACATATAAAGTCATATTTATTCCTCAAATCATTCAGTAATGTACGTGTGGATGTTATGTTGGATGAACAAAAAAGATTTGATGTCCAACAACACAATGAAAAGGTTGCTAGAAATAGAGAAATTCTTTGCAGGTTAATAGATGCTGTCATATTCCTAGGCTGTCAAGAATTATCTTTTAGGGGCCATAATGAAACAGGTGAATCAAATAATCGTGGAAATTATGTAGAACTTCTGCAGTTGATGAGTCAGTATGATGAAAAATTAGCAAATCACCTATCAACAGCGACAATTTTCTCTGGAGTTTCGAACAGAATTCAAAATGATTTAATTGAATCAATTCAAAATGTAATTCTTAGGGAAATCCATTCTGAAATTTCTGATACGAAATTCATTGCAATTCTCTTAGACGAGACATCAGAAATATCAAATATTTCACAGTTATCTACTGTTTTACGATACCTTACAAAAGAAAACGAAATAGTAGAAAGATTCCTTGGTTTTACAGACGTAAGTCTTGACCATTCAGCAGATGTTTTAGCTCAACATGTTTTTCGTTGCATAGAAAATATTAAAGGTGAAAGTAAATTAATTTCTCAAACCTATAATGGAGCTGCTACCATGTCAGGCCATCTTCATGGTTTACAAAGTAAGGTAAAGGAAAAGTATCCATCTGCAGTTTTTGTACATTGTTGTGCACATGTGTTGAATTTAGTTTTATCTCAAGCATGTGGAAGTATTAAGGAATGTAAGTTATTTTTCACGGTTTTAAGTGGTTTAGGAAGTTTTTTCGCTAAATCCCCTAAAAGGATAAGTGCACTTGATACTATAGTTAAAAGAAGGTTTCCAAAAACCTCACCAACTAGATGGAATTACAGTTCTCGCTTAGTTCATATTGCCAAAGAAAATAGATCTTTATTGATTGGGTTATTTGATGAAATAATTGATAATGTAGAGAAATGGGATGGAATAACTATCAATTCCGCAATTGGATTCAAGCACAAATTAGGTGATTTTAAATTTATTGGCCCACTCTGCCAAAAGCATTTGAGTGATATTTTCCTTTACTGATGTTTTATTTAATGTCTTTCAGTGAAAAGGTTTGGATATTACTTATTGTGCTAATGAAGTTAGGAAAACTACTAAATTGATTGAGGAAAAACAAGATCTTTTCTCTAAAATATATGAAAATATTAAAGGAAATTTTCCATCAGAAAAACATCATGATTACTATAGAAATCTATATAATAACATCATTCAAACAGCTGTGAATCAACTAAAGAGTCAGATTTAAATCTCTGGAAGTTCTTGTTTTTATAGAACTATTAAACAGTCATAATTTTAAACAATATGCAAAAGATTTTCCTAAGAAACCTTTCGAGTCTCTAAGCATAAATTATGGAAGCCATTTTGACAAAATTCTGCAGAAAGAATTGATAGTCGTGCATTCTTCGGATGATTTTAGAAATAAAAGTATTGTACAACTAATAAAACACTTCCAAGACAATGAACTTTATGAAGTTATACCTGAATTTTTTAAACTTTGCCAGCTCATTGCTACGATACCATCTACAACAGCAACAGTAGAAAGAATTTTTTCTGCACTGAAAAGAATTAAAGTATACCAGAGGAATACAACAAGCGAAACTCGATTGTCAAGTATTTCAATGATGTCAATAGAAAGGAACCTTCTCTTGAAGTTAAGAAATTCAGAAGATTTTTATGAAAAGATTATAACTGAATTCATAAAAAAGTAAAGGAGGATGGATTATATATTCAAATAAGGTAATTAAAAAATATAAATTATATATATATATATATATATATATATATATATATATATATATATATATATATATATATATATATATATATATATATATATATATATATATATATATATATATATATATATATATATATATATATATATATATATATATATTATTAAAAAATAATAACATAATGCCCACTGCATACTTACTGATATATATATATATATATATATATATATATATATATATATATATATATATATATATATATATATATATGTATATAAATATATATATATATATATATAATATATATATATATATATACCTATATATATATATATATACAGAAATCAGAGGAATGCATGAGCATTCTTAAGGTATAATTAAGTGGTACCGGGGCCCAAACCCAGCAACCATTGTCCTCTTAGAGGTCTCTTACGACAAGCAAAACATAGATTGTGGAGATTCTTTCTCTGCCACACATAGGGGTAATAATAATAATAATAATAATAATAATAATAATAATAATAATAATAATAATAATAATAATAATAATAATAATAATAATAATAATAATAATAATAATAATAATAATAATAACCTTATATAAGGGTCAGGAGGATAAGGGAGACTATAGGGGAATTAGTTAATCGAGTGCTGTAGGGAAGATATATGCTGATATTTTGGTTGAAAGAGTACATTGAGTGTCTGAGAGAATGATTGGTGAAGAACAAGAAGCATTTACAAGTGGTAGAAGATGTGTAGATCAAATTTTTACGGTGAAACAAATGATTGAAAAAATATTTAGATGTGGTAGAAGATGTGTAGATCAAATTTTTACATGATTGAAAAAATGTTAGAGGAGAATAAATTGTATTTCGATTTTATGGACTTGCAACAGGCAGGATTAATAGGGAAGCTATGTGGCAAGTGTTAGTGATATATGGTGTTGGTGGTAAGCTTCTGAATAGAATCAAAAGTGTGTATGACGATAGTGAAGCAGGAGAAGGTGCTAGAATGATGGAGAATGGAAGAGAGTAGAGAGTGCCGTGCTTAATATATGTGGATGATTTGGATTTGTGTGGCGAACCTGAAGAGAGTGTGAGAGGATTGGAAGAGGGGTTTTGGCAGGGTGTAAAATGAGGGGTTTGAAAGTAAATGTAGATAAGAGTAAGGTTATGATAGTAAGTGAGGAGAGTCTGCAGTGTGGTCATGTTACATGGTAAACAACTGTAACAAGTGTCTGAGTTTAAATATTTAGAATATATCTTAGATGAAAAGAGAATGGATGGTGCAAAGTGTAGTAGGAAAGTTGTGAAAGGTAGGAAGGTGGCTGATGCAATTAAATCCTTGATGGAAAAAAGGCACTAAGCCTTGAGTGCACTAGGGTTTTGCATGAGGGTATGTTGTTACCTGTGGTAATGAATAGTAGTGAAACTATGCTCTTGAATAAGAGGTATAGATCTAAGGTACAATGTGTCCACATGGACAATCTTTGGGGTGCGTTAGGTGTGAGAAGAATTGATAAAATAAGGAAGGAATGCATTAGGGAGATATGTGCTGTGAAGAAAGATGTAAATGAGAATAATAAAAAGAGTACATTGAGATAATTGGGACATATAGAAAGGCTGGATGATAGTCAGTTGGTTAAGTGGATGTATAGTGGTGAGTGTGCTGGGAATCAACTGGCTGGAAGACCAAAAAAAAAGTGGATTGAGACAATAAAGGAATGTCTGAATTAGAAGAATGCGAGTTTGGCAGAGGCAAGAAGAAAGGTGCATAACAGGAGTGTATGGCAGGAGTGTATTGACGAGATGCCACAGTGAGGGTCCATCGCAGTCTCATGAAACAGAGTGGATATTTATGACTGCGATGAGTTCTTAGGTAAGGGTATACAGGGGATGGTAAAGGGAGGAGGGCTTTCCTTTCGACTTGCGTCATGTTATTCTTCTACTTTTCTGTTACGGTGTATGTATGCTACACACCTCAACCCCAATATGGGGATAGAAGGTAGATGACGACGATAATAATAATGATGATTTTTTTTTTTTTGAGTGGATGTACAGGGACCTCCACAGTACACAAGAATGCGGCGATACCGTGTTAGTAAACTAACGACAGGGGAAATCCCTAACCGAATCAAATAGGAAGAGAGCTGAGATAGTTAGATCTTATACAAAATGTTCAGTTCCAATAGAAAGGCAAAAACTTGATCACTACAAATGTGAGAAGATTCGGATAAGATGTACTGAAGGTGATGCTGAAGAGGTATAGAGCACATCAAGGAAAAACTTTCTTCGAAGGGCAATTGGAAGAGAAAAAAGGGCAGGTTGGGCTATCATTCCGAGTCATAAGAAATCCATGGGTGAGATTGGTATGACCCAGATGCAATCGAGCCAAGGCCATCTTCTCTAGGAGGTGACTACTCCTACTAGATGGCCAATAATAATAGTAATAATAATAATAATAATAATGATAATAATAATAATAATAATAATAATAATAATAATAATAATAATAATAATAATAATAATAATAATAATAATATTAATAATATTAATAATAATAATAATAATAATAATAATAATAATAATAATAATAATAATAATAATAATAATAATAATAATAATAATAATAATAATAATAATAATAATAATATAATTTGAAAGGGTTAATTCAGAAATAAAAATTACTGTATATTAATATACTGTTATAACAGACAATATTATAATATTAAATAATATTCAATTTTTGAAAACAATAATAATAAATAATACCTTTAAGTCAAGAGTCCCATCATTTGAATCTTCATCCATATAATTATCTTCTTTTCCTTTTATTTCCTTTAGTTTAACTGGTTCAGAATTTGAAGCAGAAATTTCCACTGCAGTTTTTGAATTTGAAGTACTTGATTCCGATTTGGCCAAAGTCAAGTTTTTGGACAGGAGTTGCTCCTTACTCAAGGCTTGCTTTTGTTCCTTATTCACATCTCCAATATTCTGAGAAATTTCCCCAATCTGTAGCTTTGACTTTCCTGTTTCATTTGGTCCACTTGTTGATTTCACAATGGAAGACCCAATCTCACTTTGTGACTTGATTATTAACTTACTTGTTAAGGACTGTGGTTCCTGTGTTTTGTCTTCAGCTTTTTTTGTCTCCTTTGGTTTAACTGGCTCAGAATTTGAAGCAGAAATTTCGACTGCAGTTTTTGAATTTGAAGTACTTGATTCCGATTTGCCAAAAGACGAGTTTTTGAACAGGGGTTGCTCCTTACTCAAGTCTTGCTTTTGTTCTTTATTCACATGTTCAATATTCTGGGTAATTTCCCCAATCTGTAACTTTGACTTTTCTGTTTCATTTGGTTCACTTGTTGATTTCACAGTGGAAGACCAAGTCTCATTTTTTGACTTGATTATTAATTCACCTGCTAAGGCCTGTGGTTCCCGTTTTTTATCTTCAGCTTTTGCATTTACTTTTTCAGGTTTACTTGGCACACTTGTTGATTTTAAAGTAGTATTAATTTCACCTTCAGCCTTTGAGTCTGAAGTATCAGGTTCTGACTTCTTCAATAATAAACTCTCTGATAAGGAATCAGATTTATTGATAATTAGTCTTTGAACTTTACTACCATCAATATTCTGAATAATTTCCTCATTTTTACCTAATTCACTAATTAACTTTGGGGCAGCAGAATCATTTGCAGTTTTTAAGTCTGAACCTTCAAGTTTATCCTGGGTTAATGACAAATTTTGGGGTGAGATTTGTTCACTGAAGGTTTGTATCTGTATTTTAACTCCAGTGTTTTTGATTTCTTCAATTTTAGTTTTCAATTTGCCTTTGGAGGCTTTTGTCACAGATTCCTTATTAGACTCATTATCTATTTCA
>JABUQX010027888.1:0-7500 GCA_015478945.1 Trachelipus rathkii
TTTTATCTTTAATTTTAATAAATTAACAAATATTTTATTAAAACTAATAATAAAATAAGATTAAATATAAAAAGAAAAATATTCAAAATTTATTTAATATTATAGCATATATGATATGATATTTATTTTCTATAAAAATTATGAAGTAGACAAATTTCATATTTATACCATTTGTCTATCGATTTTTTTTTTACTATTTTTCCTCCATATTAGTGTAGTATAAATAAGTGAAAAAACTCCTTGAGGTGGAATCAGTTGCAAGTTGCAACATAAATTGATTCTTCTTGTAAATGGTAAATGATAACACTCTCCTAATCAACATAATAAAAATATACATACATCCATACTGTCGCGCAAAATGCGTTTTATTGGCTGCCATCTTGAAAAAAAAAACATGAAAATTTTTAAAAATCATAAAAAAAAACAAATTTGGTATCAAAAAACAGGAAATTTCATGCTGAAAAAGAATATGATATTGGTTTTAAAAATAAAAGGAAATAACAAAATGGTGGTCGAGAAACTGAAAGCTTTATTAGTGTTGAAATGCAATTTTTTTATTAATATAAGCAGGTTTTTATAATATGAATCATATTTATTTCATGAAAATCAAATCTCATCTTCATCTTCATCTAAATCAAAATTGTCTCCTTCGTTTGTACAGTCCTTTCCACAAACAGTTTTTACAAAAATATGAACATGGTGAAGTCCATATCGGCAGCATGTACATTTCATGGCGTAACATGTTTCTTCAACTGTAGTTTTTGGCAGGCAATTTAACATAATTTAAGAGTTTGTTCTGGTTCTAGGGCCTCAAGTATGTGAATAGTCGGTCTGCAGATCTCCATCAAGCCCATTACCAACCCGATAGTGTAGATCAGGTTGGCAGAATATTTAGATTTTTCTAAATAAACCTGCAAATGCACTCGAAGTAGATGGTATCGTCCTCACGTTTGTGTTGAGTCAAACGCAGCAATATAGTAAATTCTTTTTTTAATTGAAGCTAGTTTCCTAAGGTATAATATAGTTCATAACCGAAAGACATTAGGTTGCTTGTGTCGATGTTACCTCCATATAGTGACCACAATAACTTTACAGCCATTTCGACCAAATCTTCCTTAGTAACGGTTTTCTTGATGATCCAAAGTGGGAAACCCATTCGCATAAGATTTTGGATGATATTTTTGAAAGCTGCAGGAAGATGTGTTTTTGCCAAATAACGGACTGGTGGTGTCACACCCTGTTAATGAGAGAACAAAAAGTAAAGTTTGGCAAGCGTTCCTCCTCCATATAGATCTTTGCATGCTTGAATTGTCACAAAACTTATCAGATTTTGTGGCAGAACTGCATTAAAATGTTACTTAGAAGAATGACTATATAGATAGTAGGATTAAATATCAGTATCACAGCTACTACAGTGAATGTTCTTCGGCTATATTTAAAGCTTCCTTGACGATTAGTATGTCTGCATCACCTTCTGCATGAATGACGGAATGACCTCTTCTTTGAAATATTTCCCCAGTATATTGATAAAACGCTGTTTGTTTGTATAGTTAGAAAGAAATTTGTTTTTCTTGATGATCACAGGCGAATTTTCATCAAAGACTACTACAACAGACGACTGTTTCAAGCACAATCTGTGCTCCATATCTTTTATATTTGGTTTTTCATACCCATCAAAAACTATTGTCACTTTTCCCTATCTTCTGTTGACATACGATTCATGTTGCCTTATGACATCGGCAAATGTTGCAGAAGCGGACCATCGTAACTGGTGAATTAATGCACCACCTTCAAGAACGTAAGAAGTACTTTACTGGGAACATGACCGTTGTATTTCATTGATATTCATGCTATCTAATGTGTTTGCCAATGATGATTTGTCAAGTTTTCTTATTTCCTGGGTACTATGGTCAAATAATGAAGTTGGTAGAGTGGATAACTCGTAATTGAAAAACTCCTTTGCATCTTGAGCGTTTTTATCCAAGGAGATACAAGCAAGAATCCTCTGTGTTAAAATACGCGAATCTACATGACGAGTCTCACCAGCAATAACAGTTCCGTTTTACAACACTTTCATGAGTGCTGGCTGGTTTGATTTCAATAAAGTTTCATCTTTAAAAAGTTTGCCAGTAAGTTTATCTTGAATGCTTCTTCCAATGAGGTCGTCATTTTCTGCAGCAACTTTGTTTTCACTATCCGTAATTCCGTTAAAAAGATTCCATAAGTCACTTGAAGAATCAGTAAATGGACTGTGGTCTATAAAAAACTGCATACCCTTTTCATATCTTCGAAATCTCTGGAAATCCTTGCATCAGTTAAATCAGTTTGTTCACTACCAATACGTGAAACACTGGTCAGCAAACTCATTGCACATGTTACTTCACTGCATGTAGAATGGCTCAAAATTCAAGTTGCACGTTGACTTTCAGTCATTCCTCCTCCATGAGCTATACCAGAACGACCTTTAGTGCATTTCATGAGCGTTTGCCCAATTTACATATCGGTCCAAACACCAGACTACTTCCTGTCCTTTCTTCGTACAGTAAAGTGGCCTCATTCATCATTTTGTATAGTTCTGGATTCGTTGTTTTTAGTTCCCGCATCTTTTGAAGGTATATTCTTGCGCACTTAGCATAATTATTGTGACCGGAACACGCAAAAAAAAAAGGTAGTATATGCTCAACCGTCTGGAAGTGCATTTCAAAATTTCCTGATCGCTCAGACGAAATAAATGTTTTTGCAATATCCACCATGTTCAGATACAACAGCCAGAGTTTGGTAGTACGACCTTGTGATTTGAGAAAGTTCTTCCTTTCACCTACCAATGACGAAAGCTTATGAAGATCAGGATTTGAGATAACTTCATCTGCTTTGATATTACCTCTGAGCACGTTTTTGCAAGATTAAGATCATCATCATTTGTCTCCACATCCATTGCATCACCGGTAATGCATTCACTTTCTGATACAATCTTGCTCAAATCTTCAACTGGTAGGCTGCACTTGAAAACATTCGCTACAATTAAAACAGTGAAAGCTGAAGAAATTAGAAAATGCCCTCGAAGAGCACGTGAATATGCTTTACCTTTTAACATGTGGGGTACTGAATTTTCAGCATACACTATCTGCAAAGCTTCTTTTATGCCCGATCCAGCCATCAGTCCTCCAATAGCCCCAAGAAAGGACATTAGTGTATGAAACCCACCAAGCCGGATTACCACATTATCGAATTCTCCTTTGTGATCAGTGCACATAACCTACATTGCCTTTATCCCAAAGCACTGATCAAAGGTTACAATTGGAGTTTTACATTCAATCTTTTTGGCTTCATTACTTATGAACATAATGTCGGTGTATACACAGCGTGTAGAACTTTGGAAATTCAAATCAATCATTGTAGAAACAGACATTACTGTTACACAACTGGTCACCTTTCTACAGCAGTTTGATGTATTCCTTACAAACATCCTGGATGAGGTTTATTTTAATAAATTACTGTTACTCCAAAGAACATCGAGAGATTACTTTTAATTGGTCATGAATAAACATTTGAAACTTCAGTTTATTCATGGCTCCTTGAAGCTAGGGATTGATGGGAGTGAGGTATTTTTGCTTCTTTACAATTCCAGTGTGCTAGAGGGCGGATTGAGTCGTTTAATTTGTCTCGTGAGCAATAAGACGGTGTTAGAAGATGCTCCTGATTGATCGCCACATTACTAATCCATCACATGAAAGATATTATGACATCTATTATTGCTATGTTATGGCGACATTGTCAACGACCCAGTGAGAGAAGTGGGCCTGATGGTACAAGCTTTGGTTACTTTCAGCCGCATGACAGAAGAGTGTAGTATTTCTGCACGTTCATCATAGACACACTAAATCATAAGGCTGCAAAGTTCATTCAATTAGGAAAGACGAGACCCAAAATCTCTGTGAATCTGTATGCCTACAGCAAGAGGATTTGGGCATGTCAGAAAACGAGGCCCGCAAGCTTGCATTACAGCCTGACCTATCGAAAAAACATTGCTTCAAAGATCATTGGTTTGCTACCGATTAATATCAAAAAATAAGAAGAAGAATAGAGCGGGTAAACAGTCTTGTTTTCTTCGACGGATGAATATGCTGACTGCACTAGCGATAAAGTCCTTTTTTTTGCTACAACATTTTATTTCAGTTTCCTGATCGTTTTGCCTGCAGGACTCGATTAATCCTAAAAATTGTTCTTCATCAGGGTTCAGCAATCATTTTTTTTTGTTTTTATAGTCCAAATTATGTTTTGATCATTTTCAAATTTTAACATGTACATTTCTCACTAGCTTGATATTATTTGATGTCACCAAGCCACTCTTTGCAATTTTTTCTTGCAAAATGTCTAGAAGTGTAAGGCTCCTTCTCTCTCTAGTAAGACAAACTACTTCATTTTTCACTGAGTCACTGACACGATATTGCTCTTACAGTTTTTACGTAACACTCACATGTTCTGTACCAAAGATCAGAACTATCAGCTTCAACCGAGGTCTACTGACAGTGGCGTAGAAATTTTTTTAAAACGCCCCCCCGCAGGGCCCCGCGGTCGAGACGGGCAGGGCGAGAGGGCCGCACGGGCGGGGTTAAGAGGGATCCATTAGCAACTTATTCGATGAAAACTCCATAATGAAAGCTCTCTCGATGACGGTCGAATCATATATGATATATATATCTATATATTATATATATATGATATTATATATATATTATACATATACTATATATATATATATATATAATATATATATATATATATACTATATAATATAATATATATATATATATAGATATATAATACACGAATTTTTTTTTAACCCGATACTTATTGATAGCAAATCTGGAAACTTTCTCAATATTATTGATTTGTTATCCAGTATGACCCGCTTCTTAAAAGTCACCTGGAGAATGAGAAAGGCAGAACCAAAATAATGAGTGGCTCTATTCCAAAACTTGAACTCGTTAGTCGTTAGTTTGGCTTCACAACATGTGCTCCGTGACATATTAAGTGAAACTCAAGATGCGCCCTTTTTTCTTTTATTTTAGATACGACCCAAGATATTTCTAAAACTGACCAATTGTCAGTAGTAATAAGATATGTCTGCATCAATTACGATGAAAAGAGGCTTCAAATTAATGAGTCATTCCTGGGTGGGGTTTATCTCCATAACAAATCAAAAGGTCGAAGGTTTAGAAAGTGAAGTGTGTAAGTGTGTTTTGAAAAAAAGCAAAATTTTTCAATTAAAAAGTGCAGGAGGAGAGGCCTATGATGGTGGCTGACTGTTGATGAGTGGAATACATGGGACTTTGCAGGGACCAAAATTCAAGCGAAAGGGGGGTGATTCCCGGGCTTTTTTTAAAATGCAGAGTATGTGCGATTTTGCAAATCACAAACTTACTTAGTCTTGAATGATTCTGTAAAGAGATTACAGTAGAAATGATTGTTTTTTGTATGAATTTGTGATTAGATATATGGGTATTTCAGTCAGAGTCTTCCAAGATGACAATCACTGAAAGAAATTTCTTGCAGAAACCGGCATAGGTCACAAAACGTGTTAATCAAGACTGTTGCCCCCAACTAGATGGATCTTACGCAGATTTCGATGCTTGTTGTAGTTAAAGTTAATTCATTTTAGTATTTTGGATTGTGTTATCAAAATCATCCTAACTTCAACAAAGAACTCTGAAGTAGTTGAGGCGACAGCATTAATTATTTCTATTTCTGTTTTCACTCATTTTAATGCTTGTGTTTCAAAGCAAATTTTGGAAAGTATTAACATCACTTCTAAAACACTTCAAAAATCAGACATATCCCTGGATGAAGCTTCCACTCTTTTAGAAAGGTGTGTCACCAAACTAAACCAGTTGGGGGGAGAGTTTTACAAGCTAGTGGAAGAGGCCCAGGAAATTGCAAGAAGCTGGCAAAGGGAGACTTCATTGCCTACTAAACGCAAAAGCAAAGTGACAAGCTTCCTTGATGAGCTTTCTAAAGATGTTGACTTCATTGATCCTTTACACCAATTTCAGGGTGAGGGTTTTTACAGAAACATTGATATACTAATAAGCCAAGTGAATCGGAGCAGTATTAAGATATGAGGCAAGTGAAAGAAATCAGAGTTTTTGCTTTTTTGAGCCCCTACAGCCCCTTAACAGACACAAAACAGATAAAGACGCTATAGGAGTCTGGCGACTATGTTTTTACAAAACATATGAAGCCGACGTGACAAGTTTCTTTAGTTACGGAAATTGTTTGCTTCAGGAATGTTGTGGCAAGTGAAATAAAGAAAGAAAAATGACAAAAATAAATATAGTGACAGAATATTTGTTGATTGAAAATAATATGTTTTCTTGTAGTATTCCAGACGTGTACAGCTTCTATAATGTTTCTGACACTCCCAGTAACCCCATCATCTGCTGAGAGATCTTTTTCGAAAAATTAAAACTATTAAAAAGTTATTTGAGAAGGTACCATCTGCGACCGTGATGGATTTAATGAAATGCCGTACTTAGATTTTCAGAGTATGATCGCGGTTCGCCGCACTGTGATTTGGAGAAATTAGTGTGGCGAACATTTATCTGTGTGCCAAGAGACGAAGGAGATTAAATGATTCATTTTAGAAGACTATTAATTGAAAAAAATTAAAAAATAATGAAAAATGTTGTATTGTTTATTAGTAATTTTTGCTCTACTTTACCAATAACAGTAATGCAAAAAGTGTTTTAAAAATGCACATCTCTTTTATATATATATTATTATATATTAATATATATATATGATATGATTTAATATTTAAAATAAATTTATGATTAATTTTTTATATATATATATAGATACTATATTATATATTATATATATATATATATATATAAGATATATATATTTTTTTCCAGATGTTATCATGTTACATTTTGCATCTATGCCTGATATTATGATGTTGTCACCAAGTGTAAGGCTCACATTCCTCTGGTAAAAACTACTTATTTTTTTCACTAAGTCACTGACAAATATTGACTTTTTACAATTTTCTTATAACCACTCACGTCTTTACCAAAGCTTCAGAACTATCAGTGTCAATCGGACGGCCTACTAATGTGGGCAATCCTCCACTGCCTTCTGGAGTATACTTTACAGGAATGGGTTTGCCGTTCCTAAAATTGACACTTGGTGATATCGAGCTTCTGTAGCAGGTAAATCTTTGACTGAAAGCATCCTCGCGTGTACATTTGCTGCCCATAAATCACTTCTAGCACTGCATACTTTCAAAATTGTCTAGCGAAACTGGAAAGTACGCACAGGAATGACTGCCATTTTTTTACGCTTTTCATAATCCGCAATAAGTTGCTAACAAAACAAATTTCTCTTTGAAATTGAATGATTCAACACTTCCTCGTAGCGTTCTCAAGCTTGTCGAAGGAATATAATCTTGCGATTTTTCAATTTCATATCACTTTTAATTTTGATAGAATTGACGTA
>JABUQX010027888.1:15000-17500 GCA_015478945.1 Trachelipus rathkii
TATCATATATATAATATATATATATATATTATATATATATATATATTATTATATATATATATATATATATAATAATATATATATACTGTATATTATAATATATAAGTAATATATATATATATACTATATATATATATATATATATTATATATATAATATATATATAATATATCTATATTAATATATACTATATATATATTATATTATATAATATATTATATTTTATTATTATTATTATTATTATTATTATAATTACTACAACCTTATCCCGCTTAAGGCGGGGTAGTGGTAACGTGCGCTTCTAATTCATATTTTCCTTCCATTGCTCGCCCACCTACGCTACACCTCCTCCATTCCTTTCTATCTCTCGCAACGCTACCTTCCTCCAACACTCATTCCTCTCCTCTTCAGCATTTCTTTATTCCATCATCCATACTTCTCTTGGTCTGCCCCTTCCTCTCTTCCTAATCCTCCGCTCCCAAACTCTCTAACCACACCTCTGTTCTGCCATTCTCTCCAGTGTCAAACCAAAACTTAACATTCCCTTCTCCGCTTTTCTCACCAAACCATTCTTCCAATCACATCTTTCTCTTATCACTATTTCCTAATCCTTCTCTTTTTACTAATCCCACACACCGTTCAACCTTTCATCTCACAACACTTCAACTTCTTCTTGGAACCTAGCATTTAACCCCATGTTGTCACACCATATGTACTCGCTGGAACACAAGATTATTTTCAAACATACTATCTTAAGTTTTAAGTGATAAATCCCTCTTTCCTTATTTCCTCAACACCTCAGTGCTCTCGTTCCCTCTCCTACTCTGTGATCTATCTCTTCTTCCATCCCCCTTCCTTACCAATCATCCTAAATATCTAAAACCTTTACTTCTTCTAAAACTACACCTCCTACTCTAATCCCTAACCCCATCCCCTCATCTGTTTCCTCCTCCTCAAACACTAACACTTTACTCCTACCTGGATTTATCTTAAGACCCTTTTGCCCACACACTCTCTCAAACTCCTTCACCAAATACTACAGCCCTTCTGAATTCTTCGCCACTAAGGCAGTATCATCCGCAAATAGTTTATGTTCACTTCCCATCTATCACCCCTATCCATCAATTCCACCCCTCTCCCCTCCCTCATCATTCCTCTGCAGACCCTCTCCATAAATAAATTGAAAAGCCACGGTGACATTACACATCCCTGTCACAACCCTCACCACCCCAAACATTTCACTCTCCCCTCTAATACGCTCACACATTCACTATTATATAAAAGCCCTAATACCTTTTACCCTAATTTATCTCCTATTCCATATTCCCTTCCAAGCACCTCCATATTCCCCCTCTTCACTCTATCATAATGCTTTCTCCAGTATCTAAAAAAACACCAATACATTTTTCCTTTCTTTTCTATACTTCTCTCCACAAGCATCTTCAATTGTGAAACTTGATCACACACCCCTTCACCGACTAATTCTCGCTTGTTCTTGCCATTCTCTCTCCGTTAAGTCTCTGCACCCTCTAAATTCAGTATTCGAGCTCCCATACCTTTCTATAACAGCTCAAAAGACAAACGTGCCGTCTATAATTCCACACTCATCCTATCCCCTTTCCCTTATAAAGGGGAACCAAACACCATCCTCCCAATTCCTGTGAACTACTCCCTTCCTCCAGCATAAATTATTATAACACTATATAGCCATTCTACCACCCCTCTTGCCTCCCATCTGTCACATTTCATACTACATCCCATCTAGACCTGTGGACTTTCTTTTTTTTCCTTTAGTTAACGCCCTAATAATTTCTTCCATTTGTATTTCCATATCCCCTTCCTGCCCCACTTCCCCCCATCACCTCTTGTAAATCCTCCTCATCTCTCCCACCCATTTCATTCAATAATCCTCTAAAATATTCCCCCCACCTATTCCTCACCCTATCCTCCCCTCCTATCCATTCCCCTTCCCCTCCCTTAACCCTCTCTCCTAACCCCTCCATCTTCTTCCTTTTTTTATTTACCTCTTTCCAGAACATCTTGCTCCCTGTTTCAAAATTTTCTGTCATTTTTCTACACCATTCATTATTTGCATTTCTCTTCGCCCTCTCCACCGCCCTCTTTGCTTCCACTCTAATCCTTCTATATTCCTCCCAACTTTCCCTTCTCCTATTCCCCAACCATTTCACATAGACCTCTTTTTATTTTTCACCAACTCTTTCACCTTCTCACTCCACCATTCACTTCTTTCCTTCTACTTGCTCCCTCCTTTTTTACTCCATATTTTGGCCTCTTCACAAATTGTCTCTTTAAATCTCTTCCACTCCTTCACTTCCCTAATTTCCGTCCCACTCACGTCCTCCCTATAAAACTCAATAGAGAGCGGAATAGTTGTGCCACTGTTGCTTTATTTTATCATGTTAATTTTTTATATGTTTAATTTTATATATATATATATATATATATATATATATATTATATATATAATATATATATATAT
>JABUQX010027889.1:0-15000 GCA_015478945.1 Trachelipus rathkii
CGAAAATTTGGTTCGAATCCTTTGTTCTCCCCCCTCTCGACCCTCGGGCCGGGGGCAACTGCTCCTCCTTTTTCTTGAGGTCCCTTATCACTTTAAGATTCCCTCCAGAAACTTCTCTAACCAAATAAATTCCGAGTGGATCGGCAAAGATCGGAATGTCTACCTCTCTATCCTCCTTGATAGACATCTGTGCAGAAAAGAAGTTCAAAGTTATGGGAATGTTAGACAAAACATTGCTACCTAAAAGAATATCCCAACTATTCTCTCCATCGTTCTCACTCACTTGGAAAGTAGTGAGGTAATGCTTTTTATGTAGGCGAAGGTATAGTTGTATTTCTCCTTTTAAGACCGTTGGCTTACTGTTCACCCCCTGTACTACTAAATCGGTCTTACGGAGGGTTACTTTAAAGTTTCCCTCTTTTTCCAATTGCTTGAGCCGCCGGGCGGTGACGATACTGACACTAGATCCTGTGTCAACCAAAACTTTGGTCTTCGTCTGCCTACTACTTAAAGATGGAGCAAGGTAGACATTGGTGTAAAAGTGTCGTCCCAGTCTAAAAGGTTGCTGCACGACTTCTTTTCCTTTCTGTTTATTTCGCCTAGCTTCCCATCTTTTCTCTCTATCTTTAAACTTTTTCTCACACGTTTCTTCTCTTTGCCCGATTCTAAAAATTTTCATTCTCTATCCTACCTTGAGGATGAGAAAGTTCTTCTTCATACCTCTCATCACCATATCCACTTCTTCATTCACCTCTAAATCTCTCGGCTGGCTCTCAGCCATATACACTCTCGCGTTGGTCTTTACCTTCCCATCCGGGGGCTTGGACCCTTTCTTCTTCTTGGAGAAGGTCCTGGGCCCTCGCTGGCCTGGGTTGTAAGACTCTGGCTTCTCCGCTCTTATCCCTTTTTCCATATCGAACTTGCTGTTGTATGGAGTGAACATCAGTGGAGTTTCTGGGGTAGGCCTCCAGGGCGGTGCTCCTCTACACTTAGGCTGCGACCCCCTTCGATGGTTGCATTCTCGGCAGTACGGCCATTCCCAGCGGCAAGCTTGGGACGAGTGACCCACCGTCTCACAAAAGAAGCACACAGGATGTTCTCTTAACTCCTGGGCGGACATCTTCTTTAGGAAGCCCTTAAACTTCGGTGTGGCATACCCTGTCTTCAACTCTTCTCTTTTCTTTTGAAAAGTATTCAACTTCACCTCATCCCTCCTCCTTTGAGGAGTGTAGCTGGGTTTCACCTCCTCTCCCCTCCTTTGAGGAGTGTAATCGGGTCTCGCCTCCTCCCTTCCCTTCTCCTCATACCTTGACTTCATTGGTTCCCTGTATGAATTATTAACTCCAACCCCTTGTCTCCCTCCCGATTCTCCTTTGGCCCAAAACACCTTAGTGGTGCGGCCCTCATTTGGCCTTCTATATTCATCTTTCAATAATGCTCCATTGGAAATTTGAGATAACTTTTCTATCAATTCATTTAAGCTCATCTCAGTATCGAATACCCTAAGGATCTTCTCTCGTAATCTCTCTCCGTCTTTCCTTTCATTCACGTTCTGAATGATCTTCCCAGTAACCAAGATGTTTATCTGCCTTGCGTTGAACATTGCCTTATCATCCAGATCATGTAGGCGGCTCTGATATTTATATAACCGTTCTTTTAATTCTAACACAAAATCAGTAAAGATTGATTCTCTCTCTCTTTTATATTCTAGAAAGTCCAACCAGAGTTCGAAAATCGTTTTCTTCTCTTCCGGCTGGAGATAAATTTTTAACTGTGCGAGAAAATCTTCTAATTTAGTGAATTTGGAAAAACTATTTTCTCGGAGAACATATTTTCTGGCTTCGCTGTTTTGATCTGAGGATATAGTAGACTTGGCAAAAGTGATCTTTTGACTTTCAGTTAGTGGGCCTAAAGCATCTAGCTTTTCATTCAAAGAAGTGACGAAGTCTGGGTACAAGATTCCTTTCCATGTTCTGGTTTTCAGATGTTTGCCAAATAATTTCAAATTCTCTGGAATCGTGGGAAAAGCGGTGTTAAACAAATTAGTCGGATAATAAGGGACTAATGGTTGTGGAGGCATATAAGGGTAACCTTGCCATGTCCCAGGATAAGGATATGGCGGGTTAGGCATGGGATATGGTGGGTTAGGCATGTTGTAGTTCCCAGGTGGCATGCCTGTATAATAAGGAGGTGGGGGCATCGTCCCCGTTGGTAAAAACCCATAATTTGAAGTGTTCTGTCCTGCTGGGGCACTTTCGTTGGTGTTATGTCCCATAACTCCTCCTGTGAGGACGTTGGTTTGTTGTTGAGCGTTGTTAGGCCCAGCAGGGGTTTGGGCCGATCCTATGGCTTGGTTCTGGATCGGTGGGGGCCCGTCAGGTCCCCATGGGGAAGTGTTCGGTATTTCTGCACCTTCCCACTTGCTTTCATTGAGGTTGTGTGGTTCGAATCCACCCCAATTTCTGCGAGGTTTCTTTCTAACGGCAGTGTCAGCAGTAGTAGGCTTGAGCTGTAGGTTCAATGTATTGTCCAGTGCAACCGCTTTTTGCATGTATGGTGGCGTTTTGACCTGTGGGGGAGGGGGTCCCTCCCTTACTATCTGGGATGCTTGGCTAAGAAGAGCTGTGTCGGGGTTCTGACTGGCCCTTGGGTTCACAGGAGTTAGGATGGGGGAAGTCCCTGGGGGAGCGTGTCCTCCTTCTTGGGTTATGGGCGTTTCATCTCCGCCCCCCCTCCATTTGCCTGATTCCGAAATATGACCTCCGTCATTACCGTCTCCATTCACTCCGAGATTCTCTTCATCTCTCTCTTCGTCAGCAGCACCGTTATCTCCGATCTCCGAAATTGGTTTCTCCGCCATTTTGTTTTTTCGTAATCACAAAATAATGCACAATAGGTCGGTATGACACTTAACTATCTCTACTGTATACGGGTTAAAGCAGTGTCAACCAGTGTTGAAATTATAACTGTCGTCTGCGGACCCTCTCGATACTACTATATATATATATATATTTATATCGATTTTTACTAAAATGCGAAAAATAGTTGTAGGTGGTTCCCACTATTCACTCTATAATGTCAGAATGGTGGAAAACTCAACAGAAAAATTGTTGTCCACAGATCTCATATGCTACTACTTCTACTACTCAGACTATCTTCTTACTACCATGCGATGTTTATTTCACCTAATTAAGGCGTTTAAACAGAAAATCTCCATAAAATTTTTCCGTTTTTATCGATGCATAGCTTTATATTTATAGATATATATATATATATATATATATATATATATATATATATATATATATATATATATATATATATATATATATATATATATATATATATATATATAATTTTAAAATTATCTTAATTCTAATCAGCTTTTGGGGATATAGCTTTCTCAGGCTTTCCTGTCCAGCAAAGTGGGGTTAATAATCTGGGGATACCCTCTATAGCGTAGGTACAATCTATATATATATATATATATATATATATATATATATATATATATATATATATATATATATATATATATATATATATATATATATAAAGATTATCATATGACTAAATTCCCCCGTAGATGGTTTCCCACTAAAAAAAAATGTCATCAATTTTATATCAGTAAATGCACACATGCAAAGTGGATATATATATATAACCTTATATATATAGTAATATATATATATATATATATATATATATACTTTAACTATAATATATAATAACATATAACGCCATATATATATATATATATATATATATATATATATATATATATATATATATAAGAGTTTAACTAAAGAGAGAGAAAGGAAGAAAATGCAGTTTAGAAAATGAGCTCTAGAGTGGAGTTTTCGGCGAAATGTTTACATTAGCGGCATACCAATGCTCCGGTTAGTCTGTCGGTGCAGTTCGATTTCTCTCGGCTCACTCCGACTCCAATTTTACGTAAACACTCTCGCTCAGAAAATTCCCGACAAAAACCGACAATTTTGTGAGTCGATTGGCTCGGCAATTCCCGACAGATCCTTCCTCTTTTCAACTTCGTTCTTCTCAATGCTGTTTCCAAGTCAAAAGGAAAGAAAAAGAATAAAGGAAGAAGTGAGGAATATAGGATAATTATTATTATCTTTCCCCGTTCCCCCAATTTCAAATTTTCTTAACGCTAAATATCCTTATTTTACAAGCATTATGGCATTTGTTTACAAAATCTTTGAAATTTAAAATAATGGACATAGGGTAATTATCATCAATTATTACTTATTATTTTAATTGGTGTGGAAATATTTTTCCAAACCAATCTTAATTATTTATATAGTGTGGTTGAATAACGATGCAGGGCCCTGATCATCTCTTTCAACCTTCACCATGCAAATAATAATAATAATAATAATAATAATAATGATAATAATAATAATAATTAAATCAAAAATTTTCTTTTTCTTAAAAGAAAGTTTTTAATTTAATGTAAAACGACCATAAAAATGATAATGCGAACGATTCGTTCATTCACGTTATCACAAATATGCAAATAATGGGCAAAATAATAATAATAATAATAAAAATAATAATAATAATAAAAATCGAAATTTTTATTATTAGCTTAAATTAACGGTGGATCCACCTAAATCATTATTGTAATAGTCCCTAACCATTTAACTAGCTAGTTTCAAAATTATAGGCCTTTATATATATATATATATATATATATATATATATATATATATATATATATATATATATATATATATATATATATATATATATATATATATATATATATATATATATATATATATATATATATATAATTTTTTGAGAAGATACAATCAAATGTTGATTTAATTGTATCTAACTCTCTTACGGGTGCATCTGCCCACGTTCTTGGACCTAAAGAGGTGTCTGGATGAGTGAATAGCCATGGGCCAGGGCTCGGATACGCTGTCTGAATTTGTCATCACAAAAGAAAAGATTCGCAATCCGTCGCAAGGGAAAAGCCAATTTATAGTAATGTATTCTTGATTCCTTATTACTATCTATGGCTAGAAGGGCAGTTAAGCAAGTCTTCTAGTGATACTTTATTTTCGCCCAATGTGGGACTTTTAACAAACAAACTCAAAGCACAAAACAAGATCCATATAAAGAACACCTAGGAATAATAAACTTTTGATAATAAAAATACATAAAAAGAAATCTAATTGCTGGAATTAAATGAAAGTATTAATAATTACTAATGAAATACATATTTGCTTGAAAAGCATGTGGTTGCATGATTAGCATTCATAAACATAAAAACAATACATCAAAAACATATTTTACCTGATGGCTTATTCCATCTAAATATTTTACCTGATGGCTTATTCCCATCTTAAATACATAATATGGGAAGTCCAGATGTTTTCATTAATAATTTACATAATGGTTACATTAGTAAGGATACATATTACCATGATACACTCAAAAGAATATGCAATTTTACATAGCTCTTATAGGTAGATACAAATCCCATAATGATAACGTTTTTTGCTTAGCTCCGATTGTGGCTCTGACTCCTTTATTTTAAAATATAAAAAATGTTTATCGTTCTGTAAAGTATAATTATAAGCATACCGGAAGAATATGTGATTAATACATTCTTTTAAGTATGGCATATATAATATATATAATATATAATAATATATATATATTATAATAATATTATATATTATATAATACTATATATATATATTATATAATATATATATATATGATATATATATATATATATATATATTGGTGAGTGGGGGTCGATATCTGATTCACCATATTTTATTAATTTCCAGCCAGGTAAACTGGATCAAGCACAACAGGAAATTTGATATATATCTAATATATATTATATATTATAATATATATATATAATATCATAACTTATATATATATATTCATATATAATATATATATAATATATATATATATATACTATATATATATATATATATATATAATATATATATAGAATTGACAGTAGAATAGGTGAAAAGAAACCAAAATTACTCGCACAAGCGTTCACGTTTCAAACTCTATCAGGTACGCGAGCAACTAAAGAAGACACAGCGACTGAGACGCCTTGTAGGATTGCATGAAGTCAATCCTCATGCACGCAATACAAACCCATACAGGAATTCTATTGCGTCGTCTTATACGAAGCAAGAGAAGGCGGGAAGCCCATTTGTTTCAAGCGCCTATTGTCACGATCGATTTTGAATTTCACATGAAAACGCGTCTAGAACGTATTTTCTGATTCTAATTAGAAATGATAGGAAATACATTCTCGACTAACAAGTACTAATACGTACGATATCATATAACTAATTATATAGTATATGTTACTAATAATATATATTTATATAATATATAGTAATATATATATAAATATATATAATATATAGCTATAATATATATAATATAATTATATACTATTATATATGACAACCATACGCGCACCCGCTCGCGCGCGAGCCGCGCATTTGATGCCAGGCTTCAGTGAGAGTCTGACATGCATTTAAGGAACCGTCTGATTTATCTACCCTATGGATACTTTCTTCAGTTAAAATAGAACATGTAATAAATATAAATTATACTATATATATATATATCTATTACTATACCTTATATATACACTAATTACTATATACTACGTATATATATATATTACTATATCGGTATTATAAGATCAAAATTATTTGCGTTGGAAAACAAATAATATTTATTAAAAAAATGTAAAGCCGAGGCAAAGTTTTTGACACTCTGCGTTTTCCAAAAAATTATAATATGGTCATTTCACTGCAAATGTATGACATTAGCACGCCATGGAACTCGAGATTCATTTAAAGAAGCACTTCAGAGTCGTATTAGATTAAAAATCTTAAATTTACACTGACATTTTACATCCCCCTTTAATTAACATTTTAAACTCATAAATAAATCTTACATCATTAACTGATTATTCTTAACAAACTAATACATTAAGTTCAATATCGCGCGAATCACGATCACGCACACCCCTTTGAAATTTTCAATTACGACTTTGTTCAGATTTTTTAGCTTAGGCCTTTCTGCAATATAGGTAAACTTTGCATACACGACACAAATATCAAAAATATTTTTATACATCATCTTTTCAAAATAATACAATTGTGGATTGAACTTATAATGTAATCGCCCCATTTAATTCCTAATATCAAAGGCATTTTACTCTTTATTTTCTTGAAGACGTCGTTTTGATCATTTCAGTTTTTTCTTTTTAAAAATTTGTTTAAATTTTATAAGCAAGTAGTCTCTTCCCATAAGTTTTTTTTATGCGTTAAAAATTACCTTCAAACATAATTTCTTTTATTTAATATTTAATTTTTAGTTAAAATATTTTTTTCCTGATTTGCAATCTTTGTTTCCGTATTTTATCTTCTCTTTTTACCTTTTATTTCGACTTTTTGAATTTTTGTTAGGTCGGGACTTATTATTGTATTAAGTCATCATTATGGCTAGCAATCTATTTAAATTAGTAATAATAAATAAATAATACCAAAACTGATGAGCGGTAACACGAAATATACCAAGTCTCCAATATATATATACATACATATCCTTATCATTTATCACAGCTCCAATATATAACCCATATCAATACTATGATATCACTAATATTATATATCAGTATAATATAGCCACAATATAATTACTATATTAATAATTAATACTATACCAATTACATATATATATAAATAATATATATATACTATATCATATATAGTACTCTCTGAAGTTATAGTTGTCGGATGATGTCTAATATCTCAGCCTCGTTTATGTATCACGTATCTGATTACGATCGTCACTGATGCAGTATAACTAGCATTAGTAAGATCGGAAGATGTAATGTGTTGAAGCATCCGTGATGGAGATACGGCACTATAATAATGACTTATACGGATCGATGAGAATGGATAATACAGTTCGTGCTCGTCTAGTCTAGTCTTCTATATATCAGACATCAGATGCGCGGTTGTGTGACTGCCTATTATTCAGACTGTTGCACTACTCTGTATGCAGATGAGAGTTAACTCAGCTGCTAGATAGCGTCTCAGTAATCACACTCAGATATTTATATTCTAGATCTACAGTCAGTAGATGCGAAGAGTCAATTACTGAGTCGACTGCTCGACAGAGGCATACGATATACTCCTGCTGTATGTCTTGGTTCAGGCGCTCGCGAAGATTAAGGTACTGTCATTATATATACGTCTGGGCGCACACGTCGCCTCTCTAGGCTATATAGGCGTAGTGCGGTCGTTAGAACAGCAGTGTGGTAGTGATTACAGGTAGGTGTGCTTGAGTGCTTGCTACACCCATACTACTTACTATTATAATTATACACATACTCTCTCTCACCCCAAGTATCACTATCAGTAATATGATATATATATATAATTATACTTCCTAATTATTACCGGATACCATTTCCCCTATATAAATCATCCATCCTACTAATATCTAAATTATATATATATATCTAGATACACGAGGTAACATATAAATAGACATACAACGTATCGTGACAGACGGGCGATGATTGCACGCAGAGCATATCACTATACCACTATAAGCTGGGCTCTTACCTCTGTATACCGCACCGCGTGCATCACGGTACCTGAGCTATGACTATGTTCATAACTCATGATTACGACATCACCCTCATTGAAGATTTGATCCCGTGCTAGCGTTCGGTCGTAATCAGTTATAAATAATTCAGTATTCAGTTACTTGCAATTTACTATATAGAAATTTAAAAGCTGTTTATAATATATATATATATTATATATAGTATATATATATATATATATATCTATTTATAATATATATATATTATATAAAATACCATACTATATATATATATACTATATAAAATATATAATATATATATATCATAATATATATATAATATATATATATATATATATCATATTATATAATCTTAATATATATATAATATATATATATATATATATATATATATATATATATATATATTATAAGGCACTACCCTTTATAAGGAAGTTACATAAAAATTCACGGATATCGCAATCGCAAATTGCCTACTCGTGCAGCCCGCCAGGTGTTTACGTGTAGGCTAAAACCCAATAGAAACGGCGAATAGTTGCCACATGTTGCATATTTTTATCTGTATAAATTTTTATAATGTTAATTTTTCTTTTATTTTATTTTTTTATATATGATTTTTTTTTATTCGAGCCGCACGAGGCGACAGAGGGGGACGAAGTCCCCCGGTCGTCCCCCGGTAGAGGCCGAGAGACCCTGACTCTTTCTATCTTTGCTATTTAAAATATCTTGGGATATTCCTGTAGTTTAAAAAATGAAACAAGAAAAGCTGTTAGTTTGCACCTTTTTCGCACTATTGCCTTCAAAATATCGGAAAAAATCGATTACATTGTTCGTCCGATATATATATATCGGTTAACTACCCTTTAAAGGAGAAGTTCCTATATCATATATATATAGTAATAATATATATATATATATATATAATATTATATATATATATATAATATATATATTATATACTCATATATATATTCTATTTTTTATTTATAAAATATATATATATTAATTATATATATAATATAATATAAATTAACATTCAAAAGCTAACAATGATAAAAACAAGCAAACTATTGTGGCAACATAATTCCGCTCGTTACTATTGGATTTTTATAGGTGGAAGGGGGACGTGAGTGGGACGGAATTAGGAAAGAAGTGGAAGAGGAGTGGAAGAGCATTTATAAGAGACAATTCGGTCGGAAGATGGCCAGAAGGATATGTGGAAGTAAAAAGGTCGGAGCAGTAGAAGGAAGGGAAGTGAATGGGGGAGGAGGAGGGTGAAAGAGTTGTGAAAACAGAAAAAGAGAGGTCTATGTCGACAATGGTTGGGAATAGGAAGAAGGGAAGTTGGGACGGAAATAGAAGGATTAGAGTGGAAGCAAAGAGGGCGTTGGAGAGGGCGGGGCGAAGAAGAAAAAAAAAAATTGCCAAAATTACGATATTTTTATAAAAAGTGACAGAAAATTTTGAAACAGGGAGCAAGTTATTCTGGAAAGAAGAGTGCATAAGAAAAGAAGAAGATGGAGGGTAGGAGATGAGGGTTTCGAGGGAAGGGAAGGGGATGGATAGGAGGGGAGGTTAGGGTGAGGAAAAGATGGGGGAAATATTTTAGAGGATTATTGAATGAAGGGTGGGAAGAATGAGAGATTTTACAAGAAAGTGGGGAGGGGCGGAAGTGGGGAGGGAGGGGATACTGGAATATACAAATGGAGAACATTATTTAGGGCGGCTAACTTAAAGAGAAAAAAAGGAAAGTCCACAGTTATGAATGGCGTTAAAAAGATTTTTATTGTTCCAGCCGGAGGAGGAGGCGGTGGAGAAGGTCTACAACACAGTTTATTATAATTTGTGGAGGAAGGGAGTAGTTCACAGGATTCGGAGGATGGTTGTTTGGTTCCCTTTTAAATGGGGAAAAGGGGATAGGTAATGGAGTGTGGGAATCTATAGAGCATTCTGTTCTTTGAGTGTAGTAGGAAAGTGTATGGAGAGAATACTATTGAGAGGTGGAGCCCTTAACGGAAGAGAGAACTGGGGGAAGAACAAGGAGACATTTAGGGTGGGAAGGGCGTGTGTGGACAAGTATTCACAATGAAGATGCTTGTGGAAAAAGGTATAGAAAGGAAAGGGAAAGTGTATGGGTGGTTTTTAGATCTGGAGAACAGCATATGACTAGATTGCGAAGAGCGGGAAATTATGGAGGGTCTGGAAGCAATACTGGACATAGGGGGTAAATTAGGTACAAGGTAATTGGCCTTTTATAGAATAGTGAATGTGTCGTGAGAGTATTAGGAGGGGAGAGTGAGATGTTTGGAAGTAGAGAGAGGGTTAGAGACAGGGATGCTGTAATGTCACGTGCTTTCAATTTATTATGAGAGTGTCCTGTAGAGAAATGATAGGAGGGACGGGTGGAATTGATGGGATAAGGGGTCGACTAGATGGGAAGTTTGAAAACTGATACGTTTGCGATGATACTGCTTTAGTAGGCGAAGAATTCCAGAAGGTTTGAAGTATTGGTGAAGGAAGTTTGAAGAGAGTGTGTGGCAAAAGGGTCTTAAATAAATCCAGTAACGAGTAAAGTGTTAGTGTTTGAGGAGGAAGGAACAGATGAGGGGACTGGGTAGGAATTAGAGTAGGAGGTGTTAGTTTTAGCAAGAAGTAAAGGTTTTTTAGATATTTAGGGATGGATTGGGGTAAGGGGGGAGGGATGAAGGAAGAGAGATCACAGAGTAGGAGAGGGAACGAGAGCACTGAGTGGCCATATCCGACACTGAGGAATTAGAAAGAGGATTTTATCACGCTAACTTAGATAGATATTATGTGTTTGACAAAATATTGTGTGCGTTCCAGCGGTACTAATCTGGTGTGAAACATGCGGGTTAAATGCTAGTCGATTCCAAGAACGAAGTTGGAAGCTTATTAGATGAGAGCGTGTTGAAGCGGTGTGTGGGGTTAGTAAAAGAGAGAGGAGATTAGGAATAGGGTGATAAGAGAAAGATTGTGTTCGCGAAGAAATGTTTGGTAGAGAAGAGCGGCAGAAATGGGAACTTTAAGTTGGTTTGGACCCTGAGAAATGGAGGAACAGGGGTGGTTAAAGAGTTCTGGGAGCGGAGGGATAGGAAGGAGAGGAAGGGAGACCAAGAAGAAGATGCGATGGATGGAATAAGAAATTCCTGGAAGAGACAGAGTGGAGAGTGTGGAGGAAGGTAGGCGTTGGCGAAGAGATCTCAGAAAGAACTGAGGAGTGGGTGGGGGCGAATGAAGGAAAAATATGAATTAGGGAAGCTGCACGTACAACTACCCCGCTTAAGCGGGAATACAGTGATTGTACAATAATTTGACAATATTATAATATAATAATAATAATAATATATATATATATATCATATATATAGTATATATATATATCTATAAATATATATAATATATATATATATATATATATATATATATATATATATATATATTATAATATATTATATAATATATATATATATATACAGTATATATGATATTTTCCTCCATATATATATATATATATATATATAATATATATATATATATATATATATTATCTATATAATATATATATAATATATATATATATATATATATATATATATTATAATAATATTATATTTAGGCAACTTTCCCTTTTAAAGGATGTTACATAAAAACAGAATATCGAAAGATTACGCTAACGAACACTATCGTCACGCATCGCAACTGTGACGTGTTAAATCTAAACTCAATGAAGAAGAGAAAAAGTTTTCGGACAGTTTCGTAAGTAGATATTGTAATTTTTCATATATTATTTTGTTTAAATTTTTTATTTTTATTTATTTTTTTAAGGGGCTCGCGACGGTGGGACAGAGGGGGACGAATTTCCCTCCTCGTCCCCTGAGGCCGAGAGAGCCTGACTCTTTCCATCTTTGCGATTTATTCTGGGGTATTCCTTAGTTTAAAAAAAAAAAACTTTTTGTCCAACAACCCACGCCTCTAATTGCTGAAATAATCGAAAAAAATTACGATTACATCGCTAGTCTCGATATATATCGGTTAAACATCCTTTTAAGGAAAAGTTTCCTAAAAATCTATAATATATATTATATATATAATATATAATATATATACTATATATTATTATATAATATATATATATATATATATATATTATAATATATATATATATAAATATATATATATATATTTACTAATATATATAATATATATATTATACTACGTATATACTTTTAACTATTACAATTATTCATTGCTAACGCATTTTCGGTTGTGAACGCAACATTGCATATTCTAATTTCAAAACCGGTAATTTCAATATCAGCCGGCAATTTAAACATTGCTCATTGTAGATGGATGCATATACATATATATATTGCATACAGAGAAATCTCTTGCATTTTAAAAAATGTTTAAACCTTTATGTCGGCATATTATAAAGATTTCCCCATCGATAAGTGTTATCAGATACATTCAATATGAATTACGATACTTGAAGTAACATTTCTTTCTTAATTGAATTATCTCGGTAATTATGCAGCAGAACTCCGGAAGCTTGTCATTTTGCCTTAATTACAATTAAAAACTTGAAATGTACTATTTTTATCCTCATATACGAAAACGCAAGAAGGCAATGTCGCATTTGGTATGCAAGAAATACGTAAAAAAAATGTCGCACTGCCGATATTTTTCTGCATAGCTATTGAGTGATTATTTGGCATATTTTGTTTTCGAAGTTTAAAGAAATTTGAATAATATATATATAATATATATATATATATATATATACTATATATATATATATATATATATATATATATATAAATATATATTATATATATTTAATATATATGATTATATATATATATATATATATTGAAGAAGTAGAGTCGTTGATTGAGCTCCCAGTGTACCACTGAAGCTGATGGCGATGAAAATAAAATACTTCTTGACAATATAATGATTTCTTATTATCCCTTTAACAAAATGACTCCATATATTTTCTGGTGTAACAAGACAATGTTAAGTTTGACTAATACTAGCGGATATAGAGTATAGTAGACCCAACTGGAAAAAATAACTACCAATCGCATCAAGTTGAGTCAAATAAAAAATGGAGAAATACACCAATTTAATAATCTACATATAACATGGATGCATTTATTAAGATTTATATTCATGAAAAACAAAACATGCTATGGTATGATGACACCATGCTCGTGCGGCGCACATGGCAACTTAGGATATCGGCGCTCTCTTAGAGAATTCTTAGGAAAGGTTCTAGCAACACTAACATTTTATTTAGTAAATTTGATTATTTTTATATTTTTAAAATTTACAAACAATGCGAACATACTATCAAAAAATCTATAGCCGTACAAAAGATACTTTTCAGGAATTTTGGATTATCAAACATCATGAATCGACTTTTTCAAAGTCTATCTCATTTAAGCACATCGCTTTCACTGGACAGTCAGCGGAAATTGATCAATCTTTCTAAAAGCATTTACTTCGCCAGTTCACTTTGAATTCCTTTTGCAATTTTGAGAAGGAGCCGTTCCCCCACTCAGTTAGTGACCATTATCATAAAAGATCTAATCTGTTATTTCTACCTCGGAAGTGTCTTCGATATTGTCTTCTTATCATCTTTTTTAACAACTGCCGACTACTTCTTTAAGTACGTTTATTCCATACATTAATGCTACCTTTCTCTTTATGCATATATATATCTATATATGATAATATATATATTATATATCATATATATATATAATATATATATACTAAAATATATATATATATATATATAATATATCATATTATATAAAACATATATATATAATTCTATATAATAATATAATTATATATATATTATATATATATATATATTATATTATTATATAATAATATATATATATAATATATATATATATTATATATATAATATCTATATATAATTACATAATATATTATTATATATAGTAATAATATTATATATATAATAATTATATATATTATATATATATATATATCTATATATAATATATATACTATATATATTATATATATAATATAATATATATATATATATATATAATGGACATATAGAAAAAAATACTTTCTTACTCAATACTAATCCTAACAAAAAAATAACGCAGAAACATATTCATACTCGTTCAAAATTTTTACATCTGCAATTTAATAATTGCCGCGCTGCGGCTGCTGAATCATTTCAAATCAATGATACTTTTGGATGTCGGGCGGATGTTATGCGAATCGTATGTCACATACATCACTAATATAATCATATATATATATATA
>JABUQX010027889.1:20000-21534 GCA_015478945.1 Trachelipus rathkii
ATAGTTCTGAAGCTTTGGTAAAGACATGTGAGTGGTTACAAGAAAACTGTAAAGAGCCAAAATCTGTCAGTGAATTAGTAGAAAAAATGCGTAGTTTTTTATCAGAGGGAAGTGAGCCTTACACTTCTAGACATTTGAAGAAAAAATTGCAAGACTGGTTTGGTGACAACATCATAATATCAGGCACAGATGGGAAATGTAACATGATAATATTTGGAAAAACTGTATCGAATATATATAATATATCACTATATATATATATATATATTATATATAATATATATATATATTATATATATATATATACTATATCTAAAAAATATAGATTGTTGTATTTGATGCCTGAAGAACATAGGGGCATCGATCGTTAGCATTGCTGTTATTGTAGTAAACAAAAACTTACTAATAAACAATACAACATTTGTCATTAATACTTACTAATAAACAATACAAATAGTCTTCTAAATGATCATTAATCTCCTTCGTCTCTTTGCATCATAAAATGTTCGCACTAATTTCTCCAAGCCCAGTGCGCGAGCCCGATCATAATCTATGCTAAAACAGGCAATTCACTTAACCTTACGGTCGTCATGGTACTCCTCAAATAACTTTTTATTCAGTTTAATTTTGAAAAAGATCTCTCAGCAGATGATGGGGTTACTGGGAGTGTCAGAAACATAATAGAAGCTCGTACACACGTCTGGAATACTACAATGACAACATAAATTATTTTCCAACTCAACAAAATATTCTGGTCATATTATTATCTTTGTCATTTTCTTTTCTATTATTTCACTCTGCCATCAACATTTCCTGAAGCTAGACAATCTTCGTATACTAAATGAACTTGTCACGCGGCTTCATATGTTTTGTAAAACTAGTCAGCAGACTCCATAAGCTCTTTATCTGTTTGTTCTGTTAAGGGCTGTAGGGCTCAAACAAAACATCTGTCAGCTTCCTCAATCTTATAGTCCGATCTCACTTGGCTTATTAGTAAGATCATGTTTTCTGTAAAAACCCTCACCCTGAAATTGTGTAAAGGATCAATGAAGTTCACATCTTTAGAACGCTCATCACAGAAGCTTGTCAAATTTAGCTTTTGCATTTAGTACGGCAATGAAGTCTTGCAACTTTTCCAGCTTCTTGCAATTTCCTGGGCCTCTTCCACTAGCCTGTAAAACTCTCCCCGCAACTGGTTTAGTTTGGTGACACACCTTCTAAAAGAGTGGAACTTCATCCAGGGATATGTCTGATTCTTTGGAGTGTTTTAGAAGTGATGTTAGATACTTTCCAAAATTTTCTTTGAAACCACAAGCATTACAAATGAAGCTGAAAGTAGACCATCTTGTTTTCTTAATGCTGTTCGCCTTAACTACTTCAAGCTCTTCTGTAAGTCTAGGATTGATTTTTCATAAACAATTCAAAATCATAAATGAAATTAACTTATAATCCAACAAGCAATCGAATCTACCGCAAGACCATCTAGTTTGGCCACAGTCTTCCTTAAGCAGTTTTTGATTGCACCCATGCCGGT
>JABUQX010027890.1:0-14224 GCA_015478945.1 Trachelipus rathkii
ATATATAAAATGATAAGAATATACGTTAACTGACGGAGCGCTCATAATATAAATTCTTTATTCGAGAATTAATATGAGATTTCATTTTCGGATGTTATTCTTTATAAGGTATAGAGTTCGTTTTTCAACTTGATCGATCATTATGATTTTTAACAATATAATAGATGGACATATATTGAGGCATATGACATTAAATTGATTATATATTTTTGTTATGTAAATATCTCTTCTCTCCGATTGCTATAAACAAAATAAATATAAATTAATGTAAATGCTATATATATATTTATAGATTTTAAAATATCATCCAAATGCTCCATTCTTAATTCTATTCAGTTTTAATAAGATCTTGTCTAGTCACAATTCTAGTTTTTTTAATCTTTTATCGTACGACTTATTTCGCTTCTATAGATTTCTTTTATTGTCCTTCCAATTTGTAATGGGCATACTTTCAACAGAAAGCGAATAAGAAAACGTTATCACACTATATATAATATATATAATTATTATTATATATATAGTATATTATATATTATAATATTATTATATAAATATTATATATAAAGTAGATATATAGTCATTATTATAATAATATATGAATATATATATATATATATATTATATGATATATATTTATATTAAATATATTATCTATATATATATATATATTGTTGTATTATTAATATATATAATATTTATATATAATATTGTAATATATATAATTACCTATTATATTAATATAATATATATGATATTATATATATATATATATTATATGATATATATATTATTATATAATATATATATATATATATTATAATATAGTTATATATTATTATTTATATATATATAGATATATATATATAATAGTATATATATAGTATATATATTTAATATTATATATTATATATAATGATATAATTATATTAATATATATATATTAATTAATATATAGTATATATATATTAAGTAGTATTATATATTATTATATATAATATTATTTATTATAATATATATAGATTATATATATATATAGTTTATATTAAATATATATAATTATTTAGGATATTCAATATATTAATATATCAAGAGATATGAATTATATTATATTATATTGAAAGAGTATTTAAAAGGTGTAGGTTAAATATATATATACATACTAAAATGATTACTCCTTATTGATATTAGTAGCTAAGGTAACCCTGGTTTCGGAGAAAATACACTTAGTAGTTATATATATCCAGGAAGAGTATACCTGTATATGATAGAACTATGCTATATGTAAGTTAATATTATCAGAGGGTTATGATGTATACTGTAATTTTATCAGTATAAATCATACTTATCAGCGGGCGCTCTAATGCTTTTACTACTGTGCTCTCTCTCTCTTTATCTATAGGTAGGTACCAGAGCGGGGAGTTACCTAATATATACCTATAGATTATATATATTAATATTAGTTAATTAATTTAGGGAGAATATGATGCTATCAGTATATACTGATAAGTTATATATAATCAAGTTAGTAAAGTCCCTTTAAGAAATTTATTGACGAGAAAGAATATTACCGATATATATATAGTATATACAATGGTTTAATCCAAAATGATGTTGTCCATTTATTAATTTATGTTGATTTGTTTGACTTCTCTTTTTATCATCATGAAATATTTTATTCTCTTATACGTTCTTTACTTCCATATTATGTTTCTATTAAGTCATATTTTGTTTATTTTATTCTCACAATCCTAATAAAATTAATATATGTAGTTCAATTAAATTATGCTTTGTTATTAAAATTATTAATTTATTATAATAATAGTATGCTCAACATATTATTTTTATAAACATATAATACTTGATAAATAATTTTTATATAATTCTAAATTCCTCAACAGAGTCACCATAGCGCTAGTTTGTATCATATTCATTTATGGGTCAATAAAATCAATGCAATAACATACGTCGGAAAGTCGTTCATTATTTAAATTAGTAGTGATTAGTGGTTAAAAATAAGTTCAATGTTTCTTGTCTTCGATCATATCATGGTTATAAATTTTTAATATATGTTAAAGTATGTCGTGCTTTTCATATTTTCATTCACTTGAGCAACTTTTGCAAAAACTTTTATCGTAACATTATGAAATATGCAAAAATGCGTTATAGGAATAAAAATGCAAAGGTTTGGGAGGAAACCAAGTCTCCGAGCTATGAAGATACTAGGAGTCGACTTCTTCTGATATATATATCTAGTATATATTTTCGTAAATACATATATAAAATATAAACACAATTTATTACTAACTTAATTGGGATATTATATTCAATATGGACTAATTTTTATATAGAGTTACATTAATATAGTAAACTCAATTATTTAAAAATAACCATGTTTTAACTAAGGAAAGCATTGTAAAAAAAATTATACATTATAGTATATATATAGTATAATAACTATATATAATAGCTTCGTATATGTTGGAAACTATATTTTCAAACTAATGATTGCCGATCATTGGTAAGAGGATACTAATAAACTGCATTAATTCTATATTTATTAATTTAAAATTAGGTTTTATTAGTGTATTAAAGAATTAAAAAAAGAATGATTTTTAAGTCGGGGGTAAGGGGGGTTATACCCCTAACCCATTGTTCGAATCCCCTATAATCCTATAAAGTATTTTAGCAACTATTCACGCAAAACTTTTGCTAAGATACTACAAGGGAATTTTACGCTCTCACTGCTAATTTTTATGGACTGAAATAAATATTTAGTTTTTTAATTATTTGTTTAGCGAAAGTGAAATAAAAAAATTTATATATATATAAACGCAATAATAATTAATAGTCTTTTATTTTTTTTTTTGACTACTTTCCTTTTTTTATGCTTTCAAACCATTCTTTGTTCTCATATTTTATTGTTTTAATTTTTTTCTTCTTATTGATCTTACTGGATTTTTGTATAATTACTTGTTTACTTGTTTTATATTCATTTTGCGATCCTCTTACTTACTTCTATATCTTTATCTCTAATAGTATATGGTATGATAATTACTTACTATATTATATCTATCATATATATATTTATATTATATTACCTTAACATATCATAAATATATTATATAATATTCTCACATCTCTCCTATATCTGCATACTACGTATATAGATATCTTCATCTATCTATACTCTTATACTTTCTTTCTACTTATCTAATTCTCCTCGTCTATAATCTCTTCTATATTCATCTCTGTTTAATATCGTAATTATTACTAATCGTTTACTCTCCCTTTCTACTATGTATATATTACAATAATTCATTTACTACATCTCAATTATTTATTAACCTTTCATTGGACATTGGGGTGAACATTATTATATAATCATTAATTATCTTATATATATTCGATTATATATATATATATTACTATCTATCTGTATATATATCTTATATTCATTATTATATATATAATATTACTATATTATATAATCATATATTATTATAATATATATATATATATATTATTACTATTATCTATCTTATTATAATATATCTATATTATTAATCTATCAAGTCTATATAGTATAAATATTATTTTATATAGTATTTATATATTATAATATATTTATATATATAATAGTATATATATATATTAGATTACTATTATATATAATATATAAATACTAATAATATTCTTACTTTACCTATTGTTTCTTTTCTGAAAATATTTTTCACTTTTATTTATATTTCATATATTTATTTAATTGTAATGTTTGTGTATAAATAGATGTACAATGATTCTAGTCGAGGTTATGATTTTTATTAATATAATAGCTAGTTGTGGCGGGATGTTTTTTATGTTCATGTGCAGTTTATGGGTGTTATAGGTGTAATGTATTTCAGTCGAATATATTAGGTTTATTTGTCGTCAGAGTAAAGCCGGACTGTCACTGGTATTGCAGTGTCGTGCACATATCATAGTAGGGACGCTTGACGGTGCAGGGCCGATAGATGGGGTGAATCGAGTAAAATCTTATCATGGGAAAGTGTATATGTCTGTTAGTGTGGTAGCAAATCCGCACGTAGTATTGTAACGTGGATTTGTAGATAGATATGGTGCATAGATAGATAGATAACTGTATATTGTATTGTGAGTATATGTTAAGAAGCTGATATGTTCTTATGAGGAGTATGGACGCGTAGGGTAAACCTATGCGAAGTGTACTGTAGAAGTGCTTAAACGACTGTTCAGTAAGCGTAGTAACTAGTAGCTAGGCGTATATTAATAAGAAAAGTTAATAATAGAGTATTAATAGATATATAAACATGAAAGAAGAATATAGTATATATAATATATATTATATATCGTATAGTATATATATATATAATATATTAGTATATATATATATATTATTATATATGCAAGGCTACCCATTTATAGAGCAGTGTTTCCATGATGTCACTAAGCCCAGCCCCTTTTTGTTTTTGTCGTTGTTTGTTGTTTGGTTTGCTGTTGTTTGCTGTTGTTTGATGAGGAATACGCACCACTCACACACATACACTATGAGAACCACTGAATGATGTCATATTTTATTTTTTGTCGTTGTTTGTAGCATGGTTCGTGTAGAAGCAGATATGCAGTTATTAAATGTATCGCTAAAAATAGAATGTCTCCTACGTACATAAAAGAAAATCCTCTGGTCGGGAATATTTTCAATGTAATGTAGTTATTTTCGCTAAAAGTTTATACATGTGTTCAAATATGACTTTAATCGCTTAATCAGTGGATCACGGATGTGAAAGAGGGGAAGTGATATGTGGCTGATTAGAGTTTGATCTATTGATTTATTGATTAATTGCTATTTTTAATAAAAAAAAAGGCTGAAAATTTAGTAAACCAAATATTTCTAATAATTTTATTTAATGTTCATACAAAAAAAACAAATTTTTATGTTGTTTTACAAATATTAAAGTGTAAATATAACTTTGATCGTTTGAAAGTTCTACAGGTTTGAAAATATAGGTAAAAATTCCTTACTCGGTCTATTATACTATTTTATACAGATTTTAACGCTGGCTCCGGCTCCGGAGCAACTCCGTGATCCGCAGCATGAACCAACTCAGGTTCCGAGTTCTTCCAAAGCATCGAATCCTGGGCCAAATCACGCCGACTATTTATTTCCCCCTAGCTACTGTTATATCCAAGATTAGGGGGTAAGCTTCCCCTATGGATGGACGTAGCGGCGTGAAACCTTGGCTCCGGGAAGCTGACACTAATAGCTGTTTGTGTTAGAAGTTTAAAAGCTATCCGAAAATTATTTCTCCTTCAATTAAGGAGAGCATATATATATATATATATATATTTATATATATATTATATATATAAATATATAAGTAATATATGAGATATATATATATATTATATATATAATTATATATTATATATATTAATATATATATTATATATATATATATTATAGTATAATATATATTTTTATTAAATTATAAATATAAAAATTTATATTTAAAGTATTTTTTTTATATAGTTAGTATATATATGAATAGTGATGTATTATATCATATATAATATATATAATTATATTATATATATATATCTAAATAATGATGAACTGTCATATGTATACGTATTATTATAATATTTAGTAGATAAGTTTTGTAAAAGGAAGTATGAATGAAAGATAATTCGAAGGAAAAAGGCAAGATAAAAGAAACTACCAAAAGTGACCGACACTTGAATATAAGGTAAAACTATTAATAAGTGATTAAAGAATGTGCTAATATTGGTATCAATGGCTTTAAAGAGCTGATGCAAGTACACATTCCGATAATGAGGCAGATTGATTTCTGTAGGCGAATCTCTATCTACATGAAGCTTTCTGCTTTGTGAATGTCTTATGAGTACACTTATACATGTTATAATGCTCGTGTATTGTCAAATACAAATCCATCCAATGTGATTTAATACATATAATAAATTATATTAATTTTAAATAATCGATTTGGCCCAATTGGGAATAAAAATAATTCAAATAATATATATAAATAATATAATATATATAATAATATATAATATAATTAATATTACTAATAATATAAATAATTAAATAAATAAAAAATGAATAATATAAGATAATATAATTAATAAATAATAATATCAATAATAATATATAATAATAAAATAATAATAATATAATAAAATAACTATAATAATTAATAATATTAATTGAATTAATTAATATAATTATATAAATAAATAATATTAAGAATAATTATATAATAAATAATAATAAGAATAATAATAATATATAACAACACGTAAATATTTTCTTTAGTATATAATAATTAAATTATAATACATTAATTTTTAACAATTAGTAAAGTTTAAAAAAGGAATATATAATAATTAATATATAAATTAAATATAATAATAATTAATAATGATAATAATATAATATATTAATATTATTAATTATAATTAAATTAATAATTAATAATAAATAATTATATAATAATTAAATATAAGAATAAAAGGTGAATCGAAATTCCTCCTTGGCTAACATAATTTTTTATCATACGATTACTTAAACGCCCAGTTAACATTTAATATGAGGTAATTTTATTTAATCTAGGTATAGACAAATTTACTAGAGCATAAGTAAATATATAGTTGCTTTTCACAGTAATTTGATCAATTATTATTAATAAAAGTAAAGCTATAAATAATAAAATAACATAATAATGAAGAAAATATAATATATAAATGTACAATAAAACATCTATACTATCGAGATATATAAACAAACAGGAACAGCAAATTAATAGCAGGCAGCACAATCACATAAAACCTTACTCAGATTCATATCATAGCGAGAGACTATAGAAAATTGAGAGGCTGATAAATATTCATGCTCATGTACACAGAGTAGTGTTTAGAGCCACAGATACTAGTTTCGCGTGTAGCTGTGAAGGAGTGACATAGGCACTAGCAACCGAGAGAAATAAAGACACACTAGTCATATCCACACAGACCACAAAAACTAAATGACACAACAGTTACATCTAACACAACAACATTACATAACTAAGCAGACAACAATAAACAGATAACAACGGAACAGACAATCCCTGGAGGCGTATGAAACAATAGGTTCTAGAGGCTTAGAAGACGCTATAACACACATCAAGATCTTTGTATGAATATGGTTTCAGGACACTCTAATAAGCTATTATCAAGAGTACTAGAAACTATCCTGATATTAAACTGCCTACGGTGTCTCTCTATTTATATTAAAGAAACCTTTAGTGCTAGACTCATGTAATCTCCTAAGAAACAACGTTACGAATTTTTCGATCCAGCTATCTTACACGAGCAGAGTCGCACTTAAAAGAACACACAGAGTCAGAAAAGGAATACGCACCTATAGTTATCAATCATAATATAATCTA
Source organism: Trachelipus rathkii (assembly GCA_015478945.1). Classification (NCBI taxonomy): domain Eukaryota; kingdom Metazoa; phylum Arthropoda; class Malacostraca; order Isopoda; family Trachelipodidae; genus Trachelipus; species Trachelipus rathkii. The sequence continues at coordinate 7,467 of JABUQX010027890.1, forward strand.
TAGGGCTTGGTTGAGTAGGCCAAGAAGGTAGAATAATCATGATTTCAGAATATTAGTAACTGAGAATATTAGAGATTCCTATTCTACGCATTCTCGTTCAGGTAGGATTATTATAGGCTATAAAAATAATAGAATGTGAAGGCTATTCTCTACTTAGGCTATAGTTCGAGTAGTGATTTACTATATATATATCAGGGTTGCACCTAAATTTATAGATATAGATATATATAATAATATATACCCCATCACTTGAATAAGTGACCTGCCCTTATTTAGCTAGTTAGGAAAAGGGAGTATTATATATATATAAAGAAGTAATTATATAAAAATTAATAAATAGTATGTATATTATAATATATATATATTATATATATATATATATAATTATGATATATATATATACATCATATATATTATCTATATTAATATATATAATTTATATATAATATATTATAATATATTTAATATATATTTATATATAATATATATATATATATATTATATATATTAATATATATATATATTAATATTATATACATGTATAGAGTTTTATATATATATATATATATATACGAGTCAGTATGGCCTGGGTAACGAGAAAGGCTTCATGAATAAATATACTAAAAAAAAACTATAAACTAGTCATCATACAGGTGTAGTAAATTAAATAAAATATATTTATTTATATCTAGATATATATATTATATCATTATATTAAATATAATATATTATAAAATAACTATTTATGAGAATACTTTAAAGTTTATTAAGAGGTGAAAAACGTTTATTGATGAAAATCTGTTAACTGATAAATATATTTCTTTGAGAAGGAACGAAGGAGCTCTATCGCTCCGAGGAAATTTCAAAGTTGCCAAATATTTCGTTATTTCTTCTTGTATTTATATAATACTTTTAAAAACATAAAAGAATATCCCAAGAGTCAAAATGCAACAAAGATCAGAACAGACTCGGTAGTGTATCTTGGCCCACCGGGGGATGAGGGCGAGCGAGAGGGACTATCGTCCCCCCTCTGCTCCCTCTGATCATGTCGGAGCTCTCTCGAACCCTTTTAAAAGTAGGAAATAATAAGAAAAAAATCTAAAAGTATTTATTCTATGCCTAGTGAGCGTTAAAAAGTAACCAAACAATAATGTATGTAACCGTTGCTCTCTGCAACTACTGAGCGAAAATAGAGAAAAGGGTGTATTTTGATGTGTTTATATGCAACTTTAGTAAAATCTCTCTGAGCACGAACATCCTAATAATTAACTAGCTTAATATTGCTAAGAGTGTGTTTATTATAATATCACTATTAAAATTAAATTAGTTATCTTTATTTAATTGATTGAAATTGCTTTCTGAATCAAAAATGTTCATTTATTCCTGTCTAGTGAACTCTATAAGTTTGTTTAGATTATAGCGTGATAGCTATATCTGAGTGTGAGGTGTTGACCTATATAACTTAACTTATATTAATATCTCTAATTGAATATACTATCTCATTATTAGTATATTTAAATAAGATATTCATATATAACATATGCAATAATATATGTAGAACGTGAAAGTGATTCAAATCAGTGTTTGTGTCTCCAAACATTAACATCAATTAAAATAGTACTTACTATATCTTATGATTCATAAATGAGTACAATATATAAGGATCTCTGTAAATTTAATTATTTAGATAACTTGCACTTTTTTTTAAGATTTTGACACTCTGGTGCATGAGCCCTATCTCAAAGAAGAAGGGTATAAATTGGTATTATAATATTTCAACAAACAATCGAACATATATTATAAAGTATTTATTAGCCTAAGTTTAATTATTTATTATAATAGGTTATAATATATGAGTAACACTTTTAATATTTTTTATTAGTGTTAATAAAATCAGTATTTTAATATATTAATAATTATTTAATACAAGAATATATAATATATATATTTTGATATAATATAATTTACAAATATTTTTTTGTCTCACAGATTCCTTCGCTTTATGAGTTTGCATCTTATTATATATTTATCAGTATTCATAGATAATATTATAGAGTTGGTAAGGTAGTTGTAAAGTATAAAAATAAGTGCAAATTTTTTAACATGATTTTTACTAAAATATTTTTACTATATATATATTCCACATACTTTCACACACTTATATGTAAGCGAAAAATAGAGTTATGTTCTATATTTTTATATAAATAGAGATAATAATAAATAAAAAAGAAAGAGATTTGAAAATAGAAATGTGTTAAAAAATATAACTATTTTTTATGTTTTCTTTAGATTTCAAATTTATTTTAGATTTTTTATATTATTTTGCTAACATTCAATTTACTAACTGTGACGTATTGAAGTTTTGGAGAAATTTATCGAAATATAATTCTCTATTCAAATATCGAGATAGTTAAAGAGAGAAGAAAGTTCGTCACGATCTCTTTCTGAAGTTTTTAGAGTGGAGCCTTTGGTATTATATTATAAAATAAATATATAATATATATATATGTAATTAATCTTTAAATCTGATTAGAATATAGAATATATATAATACGATATCACAATATCGATATATATTATATATAAATGTATTTCACGAAGCTGAATGTGAATATCAGAGTGAATTTTTTCGTTAAATTGAAAATGGATTTTAACATTTTCTAACGATTGTAGTTAGTATATTATTATTATAATATAAAGTGATAGTGTTAATGTAATATGGTTATGATTGAAGATATATATAGTATTATATATTTAATAATAATATTATATATTACATAGTACATTTAATAAGCAATTTATTAGCAAGCAAAGAAATATAAAGATAATAAATTAAGTATTATTATGTTTTGCAGAAGAGTCGTTTCAGTATAAACAGACTGTACAAAAGGGTAAATTGGCCCTATATGCTACAGTAGAAAATTATTATATATATATAAATGAATTGTTTTTAAATATTATACATCTGTTTTTATTTATTTTGTATTTTGTAGGTAAAAACAATATTTATAATATTTAATAGTATATAGTACATTGATATATTTAAATAATATTTAATTGAACCTACAAAGTAGTAAATTTTATTAAAGGTATAAGTACTAATAGTTATGTATAGTAACACTTAGATCAAATATAATATAATTATGGGTCACTAAGTACTTTAGAGATTATGAAGAAATAGCTTCAAGTTTTAAAGCTCTATATATTGTAAATAAGATATATACTGTAAATAAGCTTATGTATATAGTATAAATATGAGCTATTTATCTAAATAAAAATAAAATAAAAATTATATTACTTAAATTTATATATATATTTATATATATAAAGTTAAAATAGATATTATTTTATATATACTTTAGCTTTTATGGTAATTAGAATAATAAAAATATATTAAACAGAGAGTACGAAATTTCTCACTATCTATTTTATAATTTAGAGCTGTTCTAAAATATACTGATATGTGAAGAAGAGACAAGGTGCGGTTTCACGTATTTGCTATTAAATGAAAATACAGGTATAATGAGCAAGTGATAAAAAGCACTTGCTGTTATCCATGTCACTTGGTTCCAATTTTAGTGCTGAAAATGTCAAAAAATTAAACAGTAAAGAATAACAGAAAAAATAATAATAGAAATAAAAATAATAGAAAAATGATAAGGCTTCAAAAATATAAATGGCTACAACAATGTGGAATACCTATCAATAAAGAATTTCACTGATATAGTACACACAAGTAGAACTAAGAATATTAAATAAAGGACTGTATTTATTCCATTCGCGCTTTGTTAACTGCTTAGTGTGTGTGTGTTCGCTTTTCTTGTTTTCTCTGAGCAATTACAACTAACTTCACATTTGATCTGTTTCTCTTACATTTTCATAGATTTAACAACTGACGAGAGCGGTGAGCAGTAAATATGATATATTGAAATAAATTATTATTTTTATGAATAAGGTAATAAAATCGATTTTACACGACATTCGATTCAGTTATTAAATTATTTTTATTTTTTATATAACTAAAGGAGCTACACACTGCCACAAGTTAAATGCACGTAGACGAGGGAGAAAGAGTCGGGTTTCTTACTGCGGACTCTCGGGAGACGACGAAAGTGAGAGATATTGAACTTCAATCCCCTTCTTTCTGCCAGGGTATCTTGTGCGGAACTCTTAAAATAAACTCTTCGATCAATTATTTTGAGTATTCGGTTAGAGTTCGCGGGAGGAGTTCCTCAAAGCTCAATTTACCCTAGGCGAGATTACAGTACCACAAGCTTCTTATTTAAGTAGTTTTTTTAAAAAACGATCTCTCCTTACCCTGCTGTCGCTTTCCCCGCTCTACGGAACTTTTGGCCTTCCTCTTTTCCATCCGTATATTACCATTTTCCCTTCTTAACTATTATTTTTCGATAATAAGAACGATTACAAAAACCGTACATGACTAGGCTCTCTGATAGATAGTATTGTTAATAATGGTTGTAGATATCTCTGTAATAGTCAACTTTTTCGTACATTTCATATACGCGAAACTGATAAAACTATACCTTATATCTTCATCCTTTTTACATTTTTTGTATTTTAATAATCGCGATTTCTATAATTATAGTAGGAATATATCACGTCTTATACGTGTAGAGGTGCTTTACATGTTGACTGAAGATATGTACCAATAAATATGTCCACGGGTCGTGAAATGATCTTGATATAAGTGTACTTTTTTAGAAAATATAAATATACAACTGTATTATCTCACAACGCACTGTGAGGAACTTATACGATTTATGTGTAATCATTATATACTTAGAACAACTTATGTTAAAAAAAGAAGAGAGAGAAATATGAGAGAAAAGATATCGAGAATTTAATGACGGATACGTCTATAGAGATCATAACCAGGGCCTAAACGATATACTCATAGGAATTATCTATACACCACATTTTAGAGTAATAATTACTAATATATAATATTAATATATCAAAAAATTATGTAAATTAGATTAAAAAAGGTAATATGAAATTAATTAAACATATAAGTAATTCAATAATACATTATACTATCTACTATTATATATTGGTTATATAAACAACATTTTTAAAATTTATTACAATATTTTATTATAATAATATTTAGAAAAGAATATAAAGTAGAGTATTTTTAACTTTCACTTATAATAGAGATATTTACTTCTAGCTCACACATCACATACACTACATATAAAATCGAAGTCTACAATAATATATAATAGATATGTTAATATCTAACTATAATTAATTGTAATATATTATAATCATAATATATGCTCTTGTTTCACTAGAGCAGCGTGAATCTCTCTATAAAAATCATCTACCTTAATCTACTAGTAAACTATATATATACTTGCAAATAAAATATTTAAAAATATATATTGTATAATAATATGATATTAGTGTTTCACTAAATAAAGTATGTTATATATATTATATATATATAAATTAATGTATATAATGTCTATGCATTCTTACAAACCCTAGTATATATATAATAAGTATATAATATAGATACGATAATTATTTATAGGTAAGACTTATGTATCATAATTAAAATAAAATCATCACTACTCTATTTATTAGTGTAGTAATAATGTCTCCATAAAAGTTAGCTATCAAGCTGAATATAATATAGTTAATAGGTACAATAAGAGTATAACCTCAATTATATAGTGGTCAATTACATTGATATGAGAGGTATTGAGAGTTACATGATGTCATGAAAAAATATTAGTTATAGGAGATAATTAAAATATATATTATAATATATACTACTAAAAATATAATAGAATATATATAATATAATATATAAGTATATAATTATATTAATCTGTTTTAAAAAAGTGTATAATAAAGCTAAATTCACCACTCAATTTATATAATATAGAAACAGCATTTATTTTTTAGTTACCATATATAATATTGAATAATCCCTAATATGACGGCAAAAAATGATGAGGATCTGTTGAGTCAATCCTAATGTATATATTTATAAGTATCTATCCAATAATAATGATGTGCGATTAAGAGCAGGTTTGCTGTGTTGAGGCGCGGGGCGGGACAAAGGTTTAAGGTATATATATAAATATTCCCCTATATAATAATACTCTTATATAAAGGTAAGAATAATAAATTCGCTATTATTATTATTATAGTAAGAGGTAAGCTAAATAGATATATAATATGATATATAGTATAGTATATTCAAATATACTATATAGAGAGTACTCTTACATTATTACTAATACCATAATGTACCATATATGATTACATTTAGTATATATAAATTATAATATTATTTTGATTAATTTATATCAATTAGAAATAGGATGTTAAAAATATTATCATAATAACATAGTTTATATTATGAGGTTAGCTTAATATCCAGTTATGTATAGAATATATTTATTTCAAAAGCCAATGTTACTTGTAATATATGGAGCATTTTACCCAAAATATTATCATAACTGATCGAGAGGAATTAATATAATAATATATAGAAATTTTTAGCATGCCTTTCCTCATTGACAATGATTTAAATATTTAAAGAATTATAGAATTCACGGCATGAAAAAATGAGGTTGAAAATTTTTAAGAAAAAAATGGTAATTAGTCCTTTATATTATATTTTATGACAGTGGAGACATGATATAGTTGAACATAGATTGTTTTATAGGGCACAGAGACATTTATTTCAATTTCTTCCTTCTTTTAATTTAGTTAATATGATT
>JABUQX010027891.1:0-2500 GCA_015478945.1 Trachelipus rathkii
TATATATAATATATATATAATATAATCGTATCAGAATTTATAATATTTCATATAATTAAAAATAACTTAATAATTTAATATATAATATTTAATATTATATTAGTATTATATATATATATAATATATATAATTAATATAATATTATTATAATATATATATATTTATATATATATATATATATTAATACTCTATTTTGTATTAGGTTAGATTAGGATACATTTTGTTAGGATTTGCTTTTTCAATTAATTAGATTATTAAATTAGATTATATTATTAGATTATGGTAAAGATGAACGATTTATTAATAATAATTTATTAGAACAATTAATTATTTATTTAATAATTATGTAAATTGTATATTTAATTTAAATTATATTTAAATCAAAATTATTATAATATTATCGAAAATAATATAAATAATATTGGGAATTACATTCATAATCAATTATTAAATGATAAATCATTGTGGTATTGTAATTGTATATCATAATTGCAAATAGAATATTAAATAGTAATATTTAATCAACCTAATATATAGTCAGTTTGTTGGTTCATTATTTATCACAATTAATAATATTTTTTGAGTTTATTAGTTTACCTAATTTATATCGGTATTGTATTTATTCTATATATGACTTTTTATTTAAAAAAGAAGATATATATATATATTTTATCTGGATACAAAATTGATTGTTGTTAGTCCTACAGGAAATTCTATATCCATTAAATTAAAGAAAAGTTTACATTAAAATTAAGATGGTTGTTGTAGTTACTAACTACCTGATTTTTCGATATAGCGTTCTTCATTTTTCAATAATTTATTTAACATTATAGGCCTCTTTTGTTTCCTTTTTGTTACAACGTTAGAGGAAGATAAAAATGAAACAGAATCCTACCTCTAAACCTCAATAAAATATAATGCTTATAGTAAATATTTATTTTATTTCAAAGAAAATATATTACTGATTACCTAATAATTAGCGACAGTATTTATGCCTTATAAAATTTCTATATTAATTAAAATGAATTAATATATCTAATTAATTAGTGTACATAATATTAATAATATTATTATTAATATTATAATATAATTAAATAAATTAATATAATAGGTATATAATAATAATAAACATAATATAATTATTAATAAATTATAATATAATAATTATATATATATAAAATATATTATATTTTCTATAATTTATATAAATAATATAAAATAATATAATTATTAAATAATAAATAATTAATATAATATAATAATAATTAAATAATATTATTAAATTAAATATATTTCTCATTTTTTACATTATATAATTATTAATTATTTATATTATTAAAAACTTTTCATTACAAAGAGGCCTTATATTAATGGAATAAATACTAATTGTAAATTTTATTATTATAATATTATATATTATATTATAAATAAATTACTATATTATTAGTAGTTAATATTACTATATATAGTATACTATCAGTGATCCTCTAAGGAACATATTTAGGCAGGATAGGGGAGCTTCAGGTTATTCATTTAATCGAGGTTATATGACAACAGAAGGCTATCTGTGTCGTAGAGTTATTTTAATATGAATTTTATTACTATTTACTTATTTCATTTTTTTTAATTTATTAGTTATTACTTAAATGAGAAATTAATTTATTATTCATTATTATTATTTTAAATTATTTATTAGCAGACCATTATATTTTATAAATTTGATTTGTTCAATTATTAATATGTATTATTATTATTATCATATATATATTTTACTTATTCACATGAATTTTTAGTTTTCATAAATCATTTGTAAAAATCATTAACTTCTACGTCACCTTCTAGCTGAACCTGGTCTGGGCCCAAGTAATTAATATCATTCTTTTTTATCCGGCACTCGCTGGTCATCTATATAATGTTAACATCATACTTTGCTATAACATGCACTTGACCGGAGGGTTTCTCTTGACTCTAGTATAGCTATTTTCTATGCTCCGCAGTCTTGGGTCTTCTCCTTTTCCATACTTGATCGCTCTTTAATATTTAAATCCCAAAATAGTAAATCTTTTCACCACTTTTAGTTTTTATCCCTATACTGTCAAAATATTTCCGTCTTTGTCTCTGGATTATACCGATTTTTTTTTATCACTGCATACTTTTCTGCCTCAAAGTTTTCGGCAGTAACGACCCTCCCCATATATGCGCTGGGAGACAATTATCTCTGATGATATATAATATTATATAATATATATTATATATATATTAATATATACTATATATATTTATATATATATATATTAATAATATTTTATAATATTTATATTATATATAATAACATTATAGTATAATATTTTTAATAATTATTTCGACAAGTTTATTTAAGAAAGTTAAGTTAAAAGTTAGGTTTTTTAGAAAAATTGTTTATTAATGTGTAATAGTAATAAATGATGGTACCCTGTGAAGTGACCGTTAAAGATTAAGACCTTAGTCCACCACTTAGGAA
>JABUQX010027892.1:7500-39317 GCA_015478945.1 Trachelipus rathkii
CATCAGCCCGGAGAAGTCCCTTTTCGGTGTACCCTCTCTCACGTTTCTTGGCCACACAGTCTCTTCTGAAGGTGTTCGCCCCCTCCAGGAGCGTGTTGCCGCCATTCGTACTTTTCTTTACCGAGACGCAGAAGTAACTGAAGCAGTTTTCTCGGATGCTGAACTTACTGACCATCCCTTTCTACCTCTGCAAGCACTGCTGTGCCTTCGTCTCTCACAGAGCCATCCCCCGAAGAAAAAGGAGGTGTCTCGAGTCAAGGTAGAGTGGAGTATTGGTTTCACTTCTGCAAAAGACGCACTCGCGGACGCCACACTCCTTGTCCACCCACAGGACTTTGCACCAACTCGCCTTCAGGTTGATGCCTCCGATTTCGCGGTCGGAGGCGTCCTGCAGCAACACCTGAATGGTTCTTGGTCTCCTCTTGCCTTCTTCTCGAAGAAGCTACAGCCTGCGGAAACCCGTTACAGCGCCTTCGGCAGAGAACTGCTTGCAATCTACCTGGCAGTCAAACACTTCAGATACTTTCTGGAAGGCCGGGAATTTCACATTCTCACAGATCACAAGCCGATCACCTTCGCCATGGCATCTCGAAATGAACGACACTCGCCGAGAGAAGCTCGTCATTTGGAATATGTTTCGCAGTTTACGACAGACATCCGTCACGTCCCAGGTACGGATAATCTCACGGCTGATGCACTTTCACGCATCGAGATTACCTCCATATCTTCACTCCCCAGCATCAACTACGAGGACATGGCTACTGCACAGTCATCAGAAGAACCCTCTCTTCCCCAGGACTCTTCTCTGCAACTCAGGTGGATTTCTCTTCCGGGCATTCAGAAGAAACTCCTCTGTGACACGTCTACTGATGCTCCCCGTCCTTTCGTTCCTTTTGCTTTCCGCAAACCTGTTTTTCTTGCTCTTCACTCTCTTTCTCACCCCGGTATCGCGGCCTCTCAAAAGCTGATTATAGCCCACTTTGTGTGGCCCGGCGTTAATATCGATGTACGAAGTGGACTGGTGAATGCCTTCTTTGTCAGCGTTCTAAGGTGCACCGGAACACCACAACCCCCTCGAATCTGTGTAAAGCCCCCCCGGAGAAAATTGTCTGAAAGAAACACTGCTTCTGATGGGCATCAATATATCCTTACATGTATTGACCGCTTCACGCACTAGCTAGAAGCCATTCCTCTTAAAACCGCCACTGCCGAAGTCATAGCTAAAGCTTTCATGACTCACTGGGTTGCGCGTTTCGGCGTACCGCTTACTGTGACCACTGATCAAGGTAGACAATTTGAATCTTTCCTTTGGAGAGATTTGATGCGCCTCCTGGGTTCTGAGCGCATCAGGACCACCAGCTTTCATCCGGCTTCAAATGGGATCATAGAAAGATTTCACCGCCAGCTTAAGGCATCTTTGGCCGCTCTCCCCCAGCATGAGCAAGTGACTGAATGTACTCTTGGGCATCCGCTCCGCTATCAGGGGAGATCTTCAATGCACAGCCGCGGAACTAGTCTATGGCTCTCCCTTACGCTTGCCAGGTGAATTCTTTTCTCAATCTTCCCCTTCACCTTCGTCGGGATCCTCTCCCTACCCCACCCTCTTGAAGAACTGTGTGCTGTGTCATGGGGACCATCACCTTCCAGACACCAGACGGTATACTCTTTCGTTCTGGCTGATGCCCGCCACACGATCGCGGCATCGTTCGTGGCGACGCTCACTGGCCTGCTGCTACCAGCCTCGGCCTGTCCGTCCGTTAAAGTCTGAGCAGGGAGTGAATTCTTCACCATTCACGCCCTACGCGAACAGGAGCGTGGTCTGAATCAACGTACTAAAGCCCAGCATTACTAAGCCCGACGCCTCCGGAAACCTTCCATCCTCCAGGTATTACAGGTAGTACCAACTAACTGTGACCCGCTTTGTCCTCGCTCGCCTGCATTGTGCTTCGCTCCAATCTTCAACACGTAGGAGCACAGACACGGTGAAGATGGAGGACGGCTGACCCTGCATGTCCAGTCCGGTGTGCCTCTAAATGGGTCAAAGACTTACGCGGTACGCAATATCATCCCCTGGTTCTCACGAGCGGCGTCCTACAATGCACCTGCCCTTCGCTCCACTTCTGGCTCCTGTTCCACCTGAGTGAAAGAAAGTACGGCGCTGCGCTGGCCGCGGGTTCACATTACTAGCAGCTACCTGTGCCCCACTCACAGGAACCCTATGAACCACCACACTGAACTTGTAGCGGCCGGCACAGGACTCAAGCATTTTGTTCCTGGTCGCCTTTTACTGCCTATGGTCTAGGCTTGTGCCTAGCCTTTCGGCTGCATTCATTTTTACTGGATTACATAGGCTTGAGGAATTCAAGCAGCTTTTAAATCAAATTAACGAAAGCCTGGAGTTTCAAGTTTATTCCGGGGAATGGATTCGGCTGTGACAAGGAATCTATCTTGAAAGGTGTGTACATAGGCCCATAACTGAGCAACCTCAATAAAACTGTAAAATTTCATCTAGATTTTTTCCTCAACCTTCCGAAGCATAAAGTAGACTTCCATCTTAGAAGTCTACAACATATTCAAATTATTTTAATTTGTATCCACTTTCTTGATATATATATATATAATATATAGATATAATATATATATATAATTAATACTATATATAATATTATATATATATATAATATATATATATATATTATATATATATATATATATATATATATAATATATATATATATATTATATATATATATATATATATATTTGGTTCGTAATCATAATTGAATGCGGATGTCTAATTTTTCACATCCGCGTAAACGGATTTTAATGTCTGCACATTCCGCGGATGTTTCTATTCCTAAATATAAGAGGCATAGGTTTATATGATATAATATATAATATATATATATATATATTATATATATGTATTTCATATATTTTATATATATATATATATATATATATATATAATATATATATAAAAGAAAGTATCGCTTATCGAGCGGATATAGGATTCCTCCCATCGGCATTTGGGGTGAGAGGTACAGTCCATGGACACTACAGGTGGCCCAATGGTTCGCCCCTCTTGCGCTCATATCCACACTCATTAAGCCAGTTCTGTTAGGCTTTCTTCTCCTGAAGAATTGAAGAATGGTCTGTTTAGAGCTTTTTCAAGCGAAAAATCTCTTTTTTTTTCTAGAGCATGTTTTGATGGCCGTAAATATTAAAATCGCTGACAATCAAAAGGCGGACTTAATTCAAATTATTTACAAAAATTCGTAAAATTTTTAATAGAATATTGATGGAATGAGTGACTTTACAAAGATTAATAGTAACCATCATCTAGAGACGGCTTGATCATAAATTGCGAAATGGGTCCGTTAGTACATCTGCAAGCTAAGGTGATACGTTCTCATATCTTCATTAACAGAATGCGGAGTTCGCTGCAATATGCGGAAATGCTTTGAAAATTGTTTGTCGTCGATATTTACTTGAAAAAACCTTTTCAAAACAAATATCACATTTTTAATATGATTAGAGCAGTTGCTGTCACTAATATGGAAACTACAATATAAACTTGAAGTCATAAATAAACTTATAACAAATTTGCTTTTGATTACAGATTTCAAAGGATCAGAGTTTTTTGAAGAAGGATTAATATAATGATCCATTCACATGGATAAGCCTAGCTACCCACCAAAATATCGCAGAAGCCGGATGATGATGACCTCTTTGGACACGTGGTAAGAGTTCTGATGTTTCCGTAGATGAAGTAGCATTCTTCCATCCACGATGAATATTTTTTCATTTGTAATGAAAAGTTTTCGGTGGCGACCATGCACCGCACCGCACCGCACCTACTCAGCCAACTGGCATTTAGACTTTTCTCTCCTACTTTTCTTTATGGCATCCGTGAGTAAATATCGGGTGTGTCTTTTGTAAGACCTTAACTTTACCCCCTCTGTGACGATGGACGACATGGAATTCTTAGGTATCTGCTTTTCAAGTGACACGATCTTTTGTTGCTTACAAAGAGGATTTCGTAAGCTCAATTCGTGCCTTTACAGCTTTAACACCCTGGGCCCCTGAGGTGTCCGAACAGAAAGTGGCCTACCAGATCTACGGCGATCATCTGCATCACCAGTGTTCTCTTATAACTTTAAATCAGGGTTGGGGAATTTTTGGATTTTTTGAGAAAAAAATCAATTTTTGATTTTTTGGATTTTTTGAGAATCGTGAAGTCACTCGAAATATAATTTGTAAACAAACTTTTTTTTAAGTTCCATTAAGTATTATTTTTAACCTGGGACCTATATCTGAGTTCAACACTTAATAGGGTTATAGTCTATGACACAATGAAACAGCATCTCCAAAGAGTGTTATTGTAATAATATAATATATTACAATTCAGAAATAAAAAGAAAAACCCAATTTGGTTTTTTTGGGAAACCCAGAATTTTTCTTTTTGTTGACATTTTTATAGTGTAGAAATTTGAAACAAAGTAGCCTTGCTATGATATTATTATTCCAATTTTTTATTTCTATTGAAATTAAATCACTTAAATATAAAAAAAATTAAAAAAATATATATATAAATAAGCAAAAAATCAAAAAATTATGATTTTTTGGAGCAAAAAATCAAGGGAAAATATCAGTTGAAAAAATCAATTGATTTTTTGCGTGCCATCCCTGCTTTAAATATACATTTATTCACAACCATACAGCTAATACATAGCGGTTGCAGTGTTTTGAAAATGATGCTCTTTTATATGTCACACTTATAAAACTATAACAACAACAAGAACGCGAGTAGTTATGCAGAAGTCTCATAGCTTACCTCGATTTCTCAAAAACTATTAGAGCCATCGTTTTGAAACTTGGTATATGGGGTATTGAGGTGTTAAGCTACTTACTGGCGAGTTTTCAAGTCGCTAGGATGTATATAGGGGGTAGCTGCCCCCGAGAGCGAACGCAAAATATGTCGCTACGCCCTTTTGCCGCTTCCCTTTCCGAGCTCGAGATTAGGCCTAAAGCCTCTCAATCGAACACCTGTTCGATTGATCAACCGACTACCGCTATTATTATTATTATTATTATTATTATTATTATTATTATTATTATTATTATTATTATTATTACGTCGAAAAAATTGAATCCCTCGGATGGATTCAATTTTTCGAGGGCCGCCTTCGCTCACCCCTAGGTCCTTCTGTGGCTCTGACTCCGGTTCCGATTCCGACTCAGTGTCGATATTAATAATCGATACCTCGATATGAATAATCAATTCTCGAAGGAAATCGTTTATGAATCGAAAATCGATTCCTGACGGGAATCGATTTTTAGGCTCCGGCTCCGGCTCAGCCTCTGGTTCCGCTATATATCTACAGTGGTTAGAGTTATCATATCGGGTTAAAATTTGGAGGGGGTTATATGGTGACGTAATCTCGTCATAGACGAGGTTACGTCCCCGTGGGCCCCCCGAAGGGGGGCCCCACCCCCTAAAAAATCAACATGTTCGTAGAAGGCTGAAATTTGGTGAGAGGATTCAGAGTTGAATTTCTAGAAAGAGTTGGTATCGGAATCTGAGGAGTTGGCATCGGCACCGGTGCTGGCTCCGGTGCGGTGCCGAGTTAATAAACATTCGTATAACAACAATGTTGGTGTGTTTATATAGGTTATCGAACCCGTAGATCTCGATTATGATGGTTTCAGAACCATCAAAAAAAAAAAAAAATAAAAAATAAATAAATAAATAAAATTTCTTATTCTTTTTGTTTATAACTTACAAATTTACGTTTTTACATACCCTAAAGCAGTAAATCAGTAAATCAAACTGCCCTCCTCAGCCCTTCCGTGATCTATTGATCTATTGATTCAAGTCATATATTTTTTACTAAAATTGTCATGTTTTACATACCCTAAAGCAGTAAATCAGTAAATCAGTAAATCAAACAGCCCTTCCATGATCTATTGATCTATTGATTCAAGTCATATTTTTTACTAAAATTGTCATGTTTTACATACACTAAAACAGTAAATCAGTAAATCAAACCACCCTCCAGCCACACTCCTGCCCATTCGTGATCTATTGATCTATTGATTCAAGTTAATTTTTTTACTAAAATTTTTTACATACCCTAGAACAGTAAATCAGTAAATCAAACAAACATCCAACCGCCCTCCTGTCGCTTCCGTATCTATTTATTCAAGTTCATACATTTTTAGTAAAATGTAATGTTTACTACCCTAAACGCAGTAATATCAGTATGCAAACCAACATTCAGCTACCTCCTGGTCCATCCGGTTGATCTATTGATCTATTGATTTCAAAGTCATATTTTTTAGTAACTGTAATGTTTGAAATACCCAAATCAGTGAATCAAACCATCCACCCTACCCTTCATACCATCCTACACCTTCCCAGATCTATCGATCATTGATCAGTCACATTCGAGTTTTCAATTTGAATAAAACATTAACATAAAACAAATATCTTTATACACTGATCACGAATATATGCTGAACGTAACAAAAGTTTTCACATTAATAAAGCTAACATAACATCATCAGGTCTAAGAATATTAGTTACAAACTAACAAACCTATCCCACCTTAAACACGAATAAACGGTTAAAATTAACAAAGATCCGCACTTAACATAGTAAATAACTAACATTGCATACAAAACGTAACATATTCACACTTTATCAAGCATATCTTTAACATAACAATGTTAATTTATTATACATGGTAATATTTAACAAAAATTAACACAACATATGGCTATAACATACTGATCAACGAATTTACTCTAACGTAATAAAGTTTCCATATCAATAAAGCTAACATAGCATAACATGAACTAAGGAAAATAATGTACAACGACAATAACAAACAACTTACACACGAATAAACTGTTGACATTAACAAAGTTCCACACTTACACCAGTAAAGTAACTTAACGTTCATGCAAAAATGTAACCTATTCATACTTTTTTCAAGCATATCTCTAACATATTAACGTTAATCATACATTGATACGAGTAACATTAGCAAAAATGATGTCATAACATTTGTCCGATTATCTACAGGACCAACGAATATATGCAAGGTAACAAAGTTTTACATATTCATAGTAATATTTAACAAAAGTTTAACATAACCTGTACTTAATATATTAATCCCCAACCAAAAAATTGCCAAACGTAGAGTTTTATCATGTTGACAAAGATGACTTTTTACCAAAACCTAGCTTGGGATAATAATCTTTGAATAAATATTATACGACAGTGTAAATAGTTTACTGATTTTTAAAGCAGTATATTCCAGTAAATCAGTAAATCAAACCATCAACCCCTCCTCACCCCTCCTTCCATGACTTTTTGATCTATTGATTCAGTCACTTATCGAGTATCATTTCGGATTAACATAGTACAAAAATAAGTTCTTTATAGATGCTAACCAACGAATATATGATAACACGTAACATTGTTTTCACATTAATAAAGCTAACAAAGCATTACCAGAACAAGAATATAATGTACAGTGACAAAACCTAACACACCTTACGCACGAAAAAAAGTTAACATTAACCAAGTTCCATACTTAAACACAGCACAGCGTACAAAACGTACATATTCACAGTTGTTACCAAAGCATTTTCTTTACTATCAATGTTAATTTTTACAAATACACTATTTGATTTAGTCGGCATTTCGGGTATCATTTCGGATAAAACATAGCACAAAAATGAGTTTCTTTTATTTACTAACCAGAGATTATAATGCTAACAAGCAATGTTTTTCACATAATTTAAGCTAAGACATACATTCATATGAACTAAGAAAATAATGTACATCGACAACCTAACACAAAACTTTCGCATAATAAACTGTAACATTAAAAAATTCCACCACTTAACACCAGTAAAGTAACTTAACATTGCATCAAAACTAACCTATTCATACAATGTTGCAAGCATATCTCTAAACATATCAATGTTAATTTTACATAGTAATATTTAACAACAAATTATCATAACCTTGTCTAATTATCATACAGACCACGAATAACGTTGTAAACATAACAAAGTTTTTATCCAAATATAGCAAAAATAAGTTCTTCAAATAAAAACTATCATAGTAAATTGTAATAGGTTTACTGATTTTAAAAGCAGTAAATCAGTAAATCAGTATATCAAACCAACCCCTCCAAACCTCCCTCCATGACCTTTGATCTATTGATCTATTCGATTCATGTCACATTCGAGTATCATTCGGATAAACATTAACAACAAAATAAGTTTCTTTATAACTAACTAACGAAACAACGTTTTTTACATTAATAAAGCTAACAATAATAACCTGGAACTAAGAATATAATGGTAGCAACGACACACCTAGGCACACCATACGTACGAATTAAACTACTAACATTAACAAACTCGGCACTTCAACAACAGTAAAGTAACCTAACACTCGTACAAAAACGTAAACATATTCACAGTTTTTCAAGCAATAATCTCTAACATATCAATGTTAATTTACATTAACATCGTAATATTTAACAAAAAATTTAGCTTAACCCTGTCTAATCATCATATTGACAACGCAAATATAAAGCTAACGTAACAAAATTTTTAATCAACTTCGTAATATTAACCAAAAAAATTTCATCATCAACCTCGTCTAAATATCATAACCCCAAACGAATAATTGCAAATATAACAAAAGTTTTATTCCAAACATAACATAAAAATAACAAAATTTTTCTGACATAACATAAAAAAAGTTCATTATGAAATAAAATATCACAGTAAAGCGTAATAGTTAACTGATTTTAAAGCAGTAAATCGATAAATCAAACCACCATCCCTGCAGTCCCCTACCCACCCACCCGCCTATTGTATATTAACTATTGTTTCAATCATATTTCGAGGTGATTCATGTTTGGATAAATATACAATAAACAACTAAGTTCTTATATACTGACCTACGAATGTATGCTTGCAACAAAGTTTAGCATCAATAAAGCTAACATATCATAACCTGAACTAAGAATATAATGTACAAATGCAAACCTAACATACCTCGCGTATGAGTAATCCGCTAACATCCTGAAAATTCCCTACTTATCAAAGGTAAAGTAGCTAACAGGTCATACACATACTCGATATGTTCCCACTTTTTCCGCATATCAGCAACAGGTAAAAGACGTATTATCTAACAAATCCCTTTAACAAATTGACCCAATACTATCAAGATACCAGCATCATTGAACTATTGAATTGAAACTATTTCATCAAGTGTCAACTCGTTTCGAGTATAACATCGTTTGAACTATGAATAAACGTAGACATTAGCAAAATTCTCGGGCAAACCTACCATTACTCAACAAAAACGTGTTATGTTTGGATAAAACTTTGTTATGTTTGCAGTTATTCGTTGGTCTGATATGAAATTAACAGGTTATGATTCAATGTTACATATGTACTGTTGGTCAATGTAAAATTAACGTAATATGTTAGATATAGCTTGGAAAAATATGATTAAGTTAGTTTTTGACTGCAATTTAGTTACTGTTACTGTGTTAGTGTGGGAATTTTGTTAATGTTAACAGTTTATCATGGGTAAGTTGCTGTTTAGGTTTTGCATGTACATATTTTTCTTAGTTATTATTGATCTATGTTAGTTTATTAATGTGAAAACATTGCTATGTTAGCATATAATCGCTGGTTAGTATATAAAGAACTGCATTTTGTTCTATGTTATCCGAAATGTTATCGAAATGCGAGCCGTAAAATCAAGTGTCAATGTAAATTAACATTTGATATGTTAGAGATATGGTTTGAAAAAACTGTGAATATGTTACGTTTTTGTAACGCTGTGCTACGGTACTTATACTGTTTGTTAAGTATGGAACTTTGTTAATGTTAGTCGTTTATTCGTGCGTAAGGGCGTGTTAGGTCTTGTCATTGTACATTATATGTCTTAGTTCTGGTATGCTATGTTAGCGTTTATCAATGTGGAAAAACAAGTTACGTTATCATTATACGTTGAGGTTAGTTATATAAAGAACTAATTTTTGTACTATGTTTATCTGAAAAATGATACTCGATATATGACCTGAATCAATAGAACAATAGATCAAAAAGTCATGGAAGAGGGTGTGAAAGGAGGAGTTTGATGGTTTGATTTGCTGTTATTTAATGAATTATACTGCCTTTTAAAATCGGTAAACTATTACACTTTACTATGAATTTTATTCAAAGAACTTAATTTTTATTGTTATTTTTATATAAATTTTGTTATATTTTTGTTATGTTTGGATAAAACTTTGTTATGTATTGCAATTATTTGTTGGTGATTATGATATTTAGGTAGTTTGTGTTAAATTTTTGTTAATATTACTAGGATAATGTAAAAAAGCTTTGTTACGTTAGCAATATATTCGTGGGTCTTGTATGATAATCGTGACAAGTTTATTGACACATTTTGCTAAAGTTACTGTATCAATGTAAATTACCGTTAATATGTTAGAGATATGCTTGAAAAAAGTATGAATAGTTTTACCTTTTTTTTGGCATGCCCCAATGTTAGTTTACTTTACTATGGTTTAAGGTGAACTTTTTTAATGCAACAGTTTATTCGTTTGTAAGTTGTGTATGGTTTGTCGTTGTACATTATTTTCTTAGTTCATGTATGCTATGTTAGCTTTATTGAATATGGAAACTTTATTACGTTAGAGTACATTCGTTGTAGCATGATAATTAGCCTATGTTGTGATAAATTTTTGGTTGAAATAATTACGATGTTAATATAAATTAACATTATTATGTTATAGATATGCTTGAAAAAGTTGAATAGGTTTACGTTTTTTGTATGCTATGTTAGTTAATTTAATATTTGTTAAGTGCCGGACTTTGTTAATTTTAACGATTCGTCGTGTTAAGAGGTGTTAGGTTTGTTGTTGTTACATTATATTCTTAGACCTGATGATGTTATTGTTAGCTTTATTTAATGTGAAAACTTTGTTAGTTAGCATAAGTAATTTCTGTTTGATTTAGTATATAAAGAATGTTTTTATGTTATGTTTATTCAAAATGATACTCGAAATGTGACTTGAATCAATAGATCGATAGATCATGGGAGGGTAGGATGGTATGGAGGGTAGGGTGGATGGTTTGATTTACTGATTTACTGATTTAGGGTATGTAAAACATTACAATTTTACTAAAAAATATGACTTGAATCAATAGATCAATAGATCACGGATGGACAGGAGGGTAGCTGGATGGTGGTTTGATTTACTGATTTACTGCTTTAGGGTATGTAAAACATTACAAATTTACTAAAAAATATGATTTGATCAATAGATCACGGATGGACAGGAGGGTAGCTAGATGGTGGTTGATTTACTGCTTTAGGGTATGTAAAATATGACAATTTTAGTAAAAAATATGACTTGAATCAAAAGATCAATAGATCAATAGATCATGGATGGACAGCAGAGCGGTTGGATGGTGGTTTGATTTACTGATTTACTGTTTTAGTGTATGTAAAACATGACAATTTTAGTAAAAAATATGACTTGAATCAATAGATCAATAGATCAAGATTGGACAGGTGTGTGGTTGGATGGTGGTTTGATTTACTGATTTACTGTTATAGGGTATGTAAAACATGACAATTTTAGTAAAAAATATAACTTGAATCAATAATCAATTGATCACGAATGGTTCAGGAGTGTGGTTGGATGGGGTTGATTTACTTGATTAGGGTATGTGTAAAACATGACAATTTTTAGTGAAAAAATATGACTTGAATCAATAGATCAATTAGATCAAGATTTGGACAGGTGGAGGGTGGTTGGATGGTGTTTTGATTTACTGATTTACTGTTACTAGGGTATGTAAAACATGACAATTTTTAGTAACAAATATAACTTGACTCCAATAGGATCATTGATCACGAATTGGCAGATGTGGTTGATTGGTGTTAGATTTACTGATTTAGGGTATGTAAAACATGACAATTTTAGTAAAAAATATGACTTGAATCAATATATCGATAGATCAAGAAGAGGATGGGAGGGCTGGTTTGATTTAACTGATTTACTGCTTTAGGGGGTATATGTAAAACATGACAATTTAGTAAAAAAATATAACTTGAATCCAATATATTTATTAATAGATCAATAGATCACGGAAGGGCTGAGGAGGGCAGTTTGATTTACTGATTACTGTTTGGTAAAACGTTAATTTGTAAGTTATATAAACAAAAAAAGAATAAGAATTTTATTTTATTTATTTTTTATCATTTTTTTTCTTGATGACTCTGAAACCATCATAATCGAGATCTACGGGTTCAATAACCTATATAAACAATACAATATTGTTGTTATACGAATGTTTATTAACTCGGCACCGCACCGGAGCCAGCACCGGTGCCGATGCCAACTCCTCAGATTCCGATACCAACTCTTTCTTGAAATTCAACTCTGAAACCTCTCACCAAATTTCAGCTTTCTACGAACATGTCGATTTTTAAGGGGGGTGGGGCCACCCTTTGGGGGGTCCGCAGGGACGTAACTTCGTCTATGACGAGATTACGTCACCATATAACCCCCCTCCTAATTTTAACCCGATATGGTAACTCTAACCACTGTAGATATATATCGGAACCAGAGGCTGAGCCGGAGCCGGAGCCTAAAAATCGATTCCAGTCAGGAATCGATTTTCGAATCATAAACGATTCCCTTCGAGAATCGATTATTCATCTCGGCACGGAGTCGGAGTCGGAGCCGGAGTTGGAACCACAGCAGAAGGACCTAGGGGTTGAGCGGAAGGCGGCTCAAAAATTGAATCCCTCTACGAGGGATTCAATTTTTTTCGACGTAATAATAATAATAATAATAATAATAATAATAATAATAATAATAATAATAATAATAATAATAATAGCGGTAGTCGGTTGGTCAATCGAACACCTGGTTCGATTGAGAGGCTTTAGGCCTAATCTTCGCTCGGAATCGGAAGCGTCAAAAGGGCGTAGCGACATATTTTGCGTTCGCTCTCGGGGGGAGGTACCCCCTATATACATCCTAGCGACTTGAAAACTCGCCAGTAAGTAGCTTAACACCTCAATACCCTATATACCAAGTTTCAAAACGATAGCTCTAATAGTTTTTGAGAAATCGGTGTAAGCGACGAGATTGTCACATAACTACTCTCGTTCACAAATTTTGAGAGAAAGAATACAGATTGCTAAAGTTAGATTTGAAAATTGGTGATTCACAAGGTGCTGTTCTACATTAGGATGGGAAATGTAGGGAGGTTGAGGGTTTTGATTTGTGGTGATGAAAAGCAGTTGATGAAAGTTCCTCATATTAAAAATAATACGGGAAGTACTCAGGCAAAAGCTGTTTTTCTGTCAATATTGGTTGTTTGAGAGGTATTGTTCCTACTTATTTCCTACTTTCATTAATGATCTCTCACTGCTGCCAGTCTAACTCTACCCTTCATTTATGCCGATGACTCGACCTCTTCAACTGTCTTCAACTCATTTCAATTCTGTGCTACCTCTTTTACTTCTTGAATTGCCTCTCGTCTCAATCTTTCCGATTCTTTACTCCCAGAGGATAGAGTTTCCGATTGGTGGTCACACCTTTCGCAATTAAGTGCTATACACACAGCGCGAACTTCTACAATCTCTTCGCTTCAAAACATCTTCCTAACTTCCTAGCGTGATGCTATGCTCCCAGTCGTCTTCCTGTTGACAAAATAATAAAATCCCTGCTACTGAGATAAACAAAGAAAATTTCTTGGAAATCCTCACATCTACAACGGTTTCTAGGGCGCCCGCAAAGAAACTGGGAGTTTCTGTTCAGACTGCGAGACATTTTCCATTTCTCAGTTCTCCAGGCTTATACAGGTCTCATCCGCTCGTTGTATGGATACTGTTCTCATATTCTGGGGGGGCCTCTGGTTCACCTGCTTTTTGACAGTCGAGTCAAAGCAAAAGGCGTTACTAACGGTCTTATTTGACTTCACTTGACCCTCTTATCTCTAACGGCGAGATCGTGGTGCGTTTTTCTTTTCTATAGTCTATCGTTAGCGCAGTGTTTCGAGGGACAATTACCACTCGCTGTAACCACGCCTTTAACGTTGCCCTCAGTAGCACAAGGGTGCTGTTGTCTTGCTCAACGAGTTCTGTGTTGAATATGGTAACTCAGGCTGGTGTTCGCTGCGGTTGCTTCATTCTTTCCCTGGCCATGTCTGTGAACTCTCTTCATCTTCTGTGTTTCCTGTGAAATGTATCTCTCCTACTTAAAGCCTGCGTCTGGGCTCATTCTGCGTAATTGCGCTGAGCGATGTAATTTGCGTTACACCCCTGCTTCCTGAAGTAGGGCCTGGCCCGTGATGCGTGGTTGACGAACTATAAAAAAAAAAAATAGAAAATAAAATGTTGGAGACACTTGAAAATAAATCATTGAAGAGCATGGATAAAACTAACAAATCTGGACGCAAATTAAGAATCCTTTGTTATAGTGCAGAGAAAATTGTGGATAGGCTAAAGTAAGGAATAGAAAACTATTCATAGTAGGATGACTGGAATTGAAGGAGATTATGCGCCGTTAAAAGAAGGCGTGGTGTGAATTGTTCAGAAACCCCATATATCGAGGTATCGAACAGAAAGGTGATTAAATATATGTTAAAGTACGTGAGAAAAGGAAAGGAAAACTAAAATGGTTGCAATAACGTAGAAAGAAATAAGAGGTAAATTGAAACATTTGGAAGGGGGGATGAATGGGACTTACCAAGGAATAAAAGCTTTTTCTGAAGGAAGTTCGAAGGCTTAAAAAAAAAAGATAAGGGAATCTTCACGAGAAAATTGAATAGGGATACGTGTAACTTTCGTGACTGAGAAATGGATGTGAAGATGTGTGAGAGACACACTCAAAATCTCCATAACATTTAGCAGGTAATTGAAAAGGTAATAGTGAATATTGTGTGGTTTGTATGGTTAGAGAAGATAGGTATTTGGAGATTGATGGGTAATAGATAGAGTTAAGAAAGTTGAAGAATTGAAATCTGCATGTACATTTATGGAATTACCCGGTGAAAATGATCAGGACTGAAGGCAATTGTTGGATTGACTGATACTAGTTGTTAATAAAGCCATTGTATGGGGTTATTCCGAGGATTGAGTAGAGCAGTAATACATACTCTATAAAAGAATAAGGGGAACTGTAGGAACTATAAGGGAATTAGCTTTGTTGGTGTTAAGGCAAGATATATGTTGTAAATTTGTTAAGTGCGCGTCTGATAACTGAATAACAGATTGAAAAAAATCAAATTTCACACATGAAACAAATATTGAGAAATGTGAAGAAGAAGAATAATTGTATTTCGGTTTATGACTTTGCAACAGGCGTATGACCAGATTAATAGGGGAAGCTCCATGGTAGGTGTTAGCGATAAATGGTTTGCAGCTCTGAAATGATAGATCTGGAATCAAAATTGATGATTTTACATGGGTGAAGCGTAGAGTAACGAACTAAAATGGAGTTGAAAGTGAAGTGGTTAATGTTAATAAGGGAGTTATTCATTTTATACTATTCAAGTTGCTTTTAAAATTAAATATTTGATTTATATTTATCAATGATTTTGAATACTAAAGCCTTGTTTTATGATTGTAAGTATTTTTTATATTCATTTCTTGAAAATCTTTTTTTTTTACACGAATTTTCATTTCAAGTGCCTGGAGTTTTCCCTACCTACGAAACCTTGGACGAAGTGAGAGATAGATATTGACAGATAATACATCAAATCTTAACTCGTTACTGTGAACTTTGCCCTGTCTCAACTCGTGAAGCGCCATGATTAGCAAAGTTCAAACGTCATTTTCATATTTTAATCAATACTTGATTAATAAAAATTTTTTTTAGTTTGTAATTTTAATATAGCATACCATACACTAATAGAAATTACAAGAAAGATTTATGTTTCAGAAATTTTTCACTATTTGGAGAAGTTTTATTTATTTTACAGAAAATATATTTATTTGAAAATATTCTTCCATTCGGTAAGTTGAGTCCACGTTTCATAAGATTGTTTTAATTCTAACCTTATGAAAAGAACTCTGAGAATTTTTATTGACCATTCCATCTCCGAGGTTCAGCACTTCATGGCTTAATTCATTAGCACAGTTGTAAAGTTAGTAATCCCAATAAGTTAACAGACAATTGGAAACTCATTCACACTGGAAATTGTAAATATTATTTCACTATTGTTATTTTTTTGTAGTTTTTCTGGAAAATGAATGCTTCATTGTTGATGATTAATTTAGAAGTTTTGTATTTTCGTGTTGAGCAGGTCAGAAATCTACTAGCCAGGGTTAAAATCTTTTCAATCAATAAAAATGTAATATTTTAAATTTGTATATTTGTAATAATAAATGTGTAATTTGCTGCGATTTTAATGTGGATCTACTTGCTAATAACAAATATCTTGCAACCAGAGAATTTGAAAATTTTTTAAGACTTGTGTGGGATAATATAAAATTCGTAGTATCAAGGAGAATTAGTAAAGTATTGGCAAAATTTTTGAAATGTTTAAAAACCTGCCGGGTCCCAGATATTGTTGGCAGGGCCAGGGGGAAAGTAGTTAAATTTTGAAGCTTAAATAAATCAAAATTATATGTTATCTGGAAAGAAAAAATCTCTGATGCTCGTTTTATTGCTGAAGAGGTGTCTCAACCGACTTGTGCCATCATTCCATCAATCTGTGATAACAGAGTGCCTATCCCTGCGCTCTCAAAACTTTATTTTAGTGCTGCACACCGTAAGTTAGGTAAAGCATTCGTCCATCCGTCAGGCTCCTAGCCTTATATTTCCTTTTGAAAACGTGATCTCGTCAGGCCTTTCGAACATCATTTCGGTATTGTTTTTAACTAAAGTTGTTCGAAAGGTTTATAATCTAACCAAATGCAGGATGTTGGGCAGCCATTGAATTCCTAATCTAACTCGGATTTCAAATACAGTTTTCCGTAAAGAACATTTCGAATCGGGATCTCTCTCTCTTACTGGCTTGATTCTGCATACCGACATTTGGTAATCTTTTATCGTTGTGTGCTTATCATTAAGCTGCTTCTATATGATATAGGAATCTGTTACATAAACTTTGCCTTACGTATTAATTCTTTTGATTTCATATTTCCGTCACTCATTAGCAATGTTATAACGATCATAGTCCTTTCCTATAAATATATTAGTGCTTATTGTAGAGTTCTGGTCTATCCCCTACTACTGTTTGTTCATTAATCTATTATCATCTAGTTTTCTATTATTCATATCTGATGTTTCGTCCTGTCCTCTCACTTCTCTCCAATTTAAAGGCTCCCACAAATAATGCAGTTGCTATCCAATATTATTAACGGTGCAATGATGTCTAATTGGTAAGAAAAAATTCGTT
Source organism: Trachelipus rathkii (assembly GCA_015478945.1). Classification (NCBI taxonomy): domain Eukaryota; kingdom Metazoa; phylum Arthropoda; class Malacostraca; order Isopoda; family Trachelipodidae; genus Trachelipus; species Trachelipus rathkii. Next base: position 24,973 of record JABUQX010027892.1, read on the forward strand.
GTTTCTATATCTCAAAAACCTCAGTTTCTATATTATTCTATATACTTGAACATCTTTACGAAAAATCACTATCAAACCTTCCCTTTTTCTTAATCTATCGTGAATTTCTTTTGTATGCATCTTTATAGGAAAGGTTTACATTAAGTTCCCTACAAAAATAAACATCTATAGTGGTTGGATGTATTGAGGATCCATCGGAACATTTTTCTATTCCACTTCTATCAGTTGCTTATCCTGTAATATGAAGTCTGTACATCCTCGGACTATGCATCGCATATCTGAAGATGGGATTCTTACATAGCTTTGAGAGGTGTAAGCAGGTTTGATCACTGCCGAACTCTGGTGCTGTGAGATAGTTAATTTTTTCAGAAGGATAAATTATATATACTATATATATACTATATATATATATATATATATATATATTATATAATTATATATTATATATATATAATATATATATATATATAGATGTTATAACACACTAAACGTGTCAGAAGTATATAAGATTTAAGAAGAACATATAATCGAAGGTTAAAGAATTAACTGCCTTCTAACATGCCGGTGTTCATCCCAAGAAGCAGTAATTCTTCCTTCTCATTATATGTCTTTTCTTTTAACAACTATATAATATATATATATATATAATATATAGATATAATATTATATATATAGATAATAATATATATAATATATATATATCTATATAGTACTATATATATATATATTCTACATTTTTTTTATATGAATCTACTGCTTTTCTTTCCGATGCATGTAACGCAAATTACTCCCAATCTGTGTGAAAGAGCAAAAAGTAGATGAAGGAAATAAAAATATAATATATATATATATATATATATAATATTATATATATATATATATATATAGTAGTATCATATAATCAATATATATATATATATAGATATTGGTTTTATGTAAAATTTAGTTAGTGGGGGCTGGATGGAGAGAATGGTGATAACGAAAGGAAGTAGTAAAATTAAGATTGAGAAAGTTGAATGAACAAGAACAAGTAAGATAATACTGTAAGAGCGCTCGCTATGAAATCGGTTGAATTGAAGCGATTGAATACTGACCAACGTCTGTGGGGCAAATGAGGGCAAGCAAATGATTAGTAGTGCAAACGGAAGTGTGTGATTGCTAAAAGTAGGAGTAAAGAATGTTAACGAGCGAATGTGGATATGAAGTAGTGCTGAAAGACCGGTCTTAAAGGAAAGAGAGCCGTGTGAATGTACTTAAAAGGCAATTATAAAGTTTCAAAAGATAGATGCTTGGAATTATACTTAAGGAGGAAAAAAGAAATGACTAAAAGGCATACGAGGAGAACAAGAGGTAATAGTGAACAGTTTGAAAAAGGAGTATGAAGGAGCGCAACAAGGAATAGGAGCTCTTGGAATTGAAGCGCGAAAAGTTAAGAACGGAAATAAGGGAAATCTGCTTAGAAAATGAATAGGAGGTGCTTTTGTAACTGATGAAATGGACTTGAGGAGAGTGTGGAGGAACACTTCAAAACTCTGCACAATATTAACAGTAATGATAGGTGTTAGTGAATGGGGTGGTGTTTGTTGAGGTGCCAAGAAGAATAGTATTTTAGGGGATGAGGTTAGTAAGGAGGGTAATGGTAGAGTGAGAAAGTTAAGAATGTAAATCTGGCAAGTAATACGATGGAACAATTACTAGTTGAAATGACAAGAGCGGAAGGCCGAATGGAGTGATGTTGATTTGAATTGTTCTTATAAAGCGTTTATGTAGGGTATAGTTCCAGGATCTGAAGGAAGCGGTATAGTAACCCTTGATATAAGGTAGGAGAAAAGGGGAAACTGTAGAAATTAATGGGAAATAAGTTTATTGAGGTTGTGGGAAGGTATAATGCGTATTTTGGTCGAAATAGAGTGCGTCAGTGACTGAGAGGACTTGATTGTGAAGAAAAGGTCGTTAAGATGGTAAAGAGGATTGGATCAATCTTACATTGTAACAAATGATTGAGAAAATGAGGGAGAAGAAGAATAAACTTAATGTAGGTTTAATTATGATTTACAACAGGCGTTGATAGAGTTTAATAGGGAACTTTATGTCAGGTATAAGTGATAATAGTCGTGTTGGTGGTAGCGTTTCTGAAGGAATCAAAAGTATGTATGACGATAGTGAAGGCTGTGTAAAGAAATAAATGGGTCAATGTGATGTGGTTTAGGATTATACGGATGAGACAGGGTTGTGTTATGTCTCCTTGGTTTTCAATTTGTATATGGATGGGGTATTGAAAGAATTCGAGGTGGGATGGCAGAAAGGTGTTAGATATGATGGAGAATGGAATGAGTGGAGGTGCCCTATTCCTTTTTATATATGTCGGAATATTTGGTTCTGTTGTTGGGCGAATCTGAAGAAGTTTGAAGGATTTGGTAGAGAGATTTGGCATGGTATGTAAAAAGCAGGGGTTGAAGTAAACGTAGATAAGAGTAAGGTTATGTGTTGTGAGTGAGGATAGTCCTCAGTGTGAAGTTATGTTAGATGGTGAGCAGCTGATACAAGTGGTCGAGTTATATATATTTATGTATTGTTGGATTGAGAAAGGAACGTTTGCGAGTGTAGTAGGTTAAAGCTTTGGATGGCAGAAGGTTCTGGTGCAAATTAAATCGTTTGATGAAGTAAAGGTACAAGTTCTTGAGTGCGCTAGAGTCTACATGAGGGTAATGTTGTTACCAGTGTTATTTTATAGGTAGTGAGATATGGTCTGGAATAAGAATTATAGATCTAAAGTTTCAAATGTGTTCATCATGGACAATCTAGGGGCATCTAGGTGTCGTGAAAATTATGAAAATGAGAATGAACGTATTAAAGAGATGTGTGGGTGGAGACAAGGGGTAAATGAAGAGAATCATGAAAGTATGGTGTAGATGTTTGGTCCCATGGAAAGGATGAATGATGATAATCGTGGTTAAGCGGATGTACATGAGAGTGTGTATTGGAACCGACGTAGTTGGAGACCGAAGAGAAAGTGGGATTGAGTCGGAACTGTACTAGCTTTGTTAGAAAATGTGAAGTTTGGTAAGAGGCAGAAGAAAGTGGTATAAGAGAGTGAAATGGCGGGATGGAGGGGTATCGGCTTGTGGCCGCACCTTGGGCCAGGGATGAAACCTACACTGACGATATGCCATAGTGAGGATCCATCGCTGTCCCATGAAGCTTAGGTGGATTTTCTGACTGCATGAGTTCCCTCGTAATTAATGGACTGGTGAGGGCCGGCAGGCTGGCTTTCTTTTCGACTTAATGTCATGATCTTCTACTGCTTTTCTGTTCCGATGCTCGTCACGCACCTACTCCCACTTGGGAATATATATGTAGAAAGAGAAAGAATATATCATCCTACCATTAACTTCAACGCCGCTGGACGTCTTCACTCTGCGTACTTAACCTTACTCTTATCGCAATTACTTTCAAACCTTCCTTTTAACTCTACCCACTGTCCAAATCTCTACAAATCCCTCAATTCTTTAGATTTCGCCATACAAAACCAAATCATACGCATATAATAATGGGAGGTAACTCCATCTCTCATTCTCACATCATTCTAAACTTCTTTGCAACCCTACTCTAATTCTTTCATATAACCTCATCATAATACAAATTGAATACCATATGGAGAACATATATACCATCCCTGCCTTAGCTCTCTATTAATATTAGACAATCATTTTCAACTCATTTTATTCACTACGTCATACTATACTTTTGATCCATTAGTAGCCTACCATTGAGCTTCCCTATTAATCCTATCAATACGCCTGTTTCAAAATCCATAAACTAACATACAATTATTCTTCTCATTTTCGTTCAATCAAACAAATCATTTGTTTCAATGCAAAATCTTGATCCACACATCCCATACCTTTCTAAACGCACCTTGTTCTTCACTAATTCAGTCACTCGAGCACTCTTTGACCAAAAAATACCAGCCATAATTCATCCCTACAACAACCATAAACTAATGTCCCTATAAAGTACATTCCCCTATATTAAGGGTAACTATTGCTGCTCCCTCCAATCCTCGAAGTATATCCCTCTCATATACCTCTTGTTAAAACACAACTTCCAAATCCAATCAATCACATCTCCTCCGTCTGAAATTCTTCACCAGTAATTAATATTACCTCATTTACCATTATTCACTTCTCACTAACCCATTCATTACCTGTCCTTACTAATTACGTCATCCCAAAATACTATTCCTTCTGCACTAATCAACCACACACATCACTATCACTTCTTCATTACTGTCAGTGTTAGGCAATTCATGTGTTCCTCACATTTCCTCACATCCATTTCATCAGTTACGAAACCACTATCCCTATTCATTATTCTAGGCAGATTCCCGGCCCATATTCTCATTCTTAACCTTTGGCTCTTCCTTCCAAAAGAGCTTCCTATTTCCTTGAAGTTCCTCAGGTCCATAGCAAAACACAAAAATGTAGTTCCATTGAAATTTAACTATTATAAGCAATAATCATATACAACAAAAATGTATTATGAAATAATGAGCTGCTAATAAAAATCTACGAGATTTTTCAAACGGTAAAATACCATTATTATGGCTTAGACAATTTATTTCTGCAAGTGACTTGCAACACGTGTATTAGAACGTATATTATGCGTATATTAAATCAAAATTCACATTACATGTGAGGATGGTGTCAAATATCAAAAACTGCAAAAACTTCAAAACCAATCAACACTGCGAATCATAATTAACTGGTGGAATGAAAGGAAAATACCCAGGAGGAAGGTCTCGGTGGAAGTTCAGACAATTTCGAATAATTAAGTAACAGCATTAACAGATACCAAAATACAAATCAAAAGTACTGTACAAAATTTACTACGATCCGAAAGGGTAGAGAGAGAACAGACTGAATTAATCTTTCGCGCTCATTGATTGACAACAATAAAAATGAAGGTCCTCTCTCGGATGTTTTATAGACAACTATTCCGTGCTATTCAGTAAATACAAATGCATGTTAATTGATTGTTTTATACATGCTTGTAATTAATAAATAGTATTAATATGATTTTTTAATGTAATTTAATACGTTTTTAAGGCTATATACAAAGCTCCCCTTAAAAGGAGATTTATTTACAAGGAAGATATATAACGATCAGTGATCAGCCCCTGAACACAGTAAAAAAAAAAAAAAAACAGTAAAACCTTTACCTTGCCCAATTCGATCGTATGAATTCAGTACAGGTGTAGATCGATTTACGAATGGATCACACACTCTCCCGAGTTAACCGAGCATATAATGTGTATCGCTGTGCGGTGAAGCTGGAAAATGGACGAAAGCACAGCCTACATGTCGGAACGTTTCACACAGAAGTCACCCCCACCACACATGTTTGCTCGCCTTCATCAGCGACTTCGAGATAATGGGACCCTTCGTGCCCCCATGGTGCGATTTGTGAAGACCGAGTATAATCGGAGGACTACCTGCGTTTGAAGAAGTGAGTGCTTGAGATGGAGTCGCCAACCGACCGGCGCGACTGCACACGCGCCATTGTCCTTATCTAATTTTCCTCCAATAAAATGATTCATAACAAGCTACTCATTGTTTTGCTTAATTTACAACCTCGCGTCAAAACACATGACGGTGTTCTAACAAAATCCTTATGTTACCGTCATCAACCCTCGAGTACACAGATGGGTACGTACCACACATACATAACACTTAGAATATCCCAAAATCTCTGGTTACGCATGGTAACGCGAACGCGTCAAACAACATCAGCCGTGTTATCTAAATCATCCGTACTTTGGAAAGCAAAGCCGTCATAACAACATAAGCTTATTAACAATAAACTGTCCTTATCGTTGCTCCTATCAGCCCTCCGAGTTTGGCGCAGGTTTTGAATCACCTATATATATAATATAGAATAATATATATATATATATATATATATTTATATATAAGATATATATATATATATTATATATATATATAATTATATATATATATAATAATATTGAGTTCAGATGGTTCTAGTGGATTAAAACGAGGATTCAGAATATTCGAATCCGCGCCTAACGGACCAAAAAAATTGTCGTTAGGAGATTTTCTGCAATATTTAATACAACAATAAAGTTACGGATCATAGTGAATTGCAATAATCTCAATACCCACACATCACTAAAGATAGAAGTAACCTTATGCAAAGGAACAATCTATTGAACATACAACATCACACACTCTCACAGCCTCTGGCAAAGAATGGTTCCCTCTGGATTCGCAACCACGTCTACGGTGGGCTAAATTTTTCAAACGCGTTTTGAACGGAGCAGGCTTTGCCTACAAGAAGCTCAGATATTTTGCACATTGCAAACTCACTTGTTTAGGAAAAACATTAGCACAATTTCTCCTGACCAAGTAAACCTAATACTGCTGTAGTAATGAACCCCATTCATGGATAGAGTTCGGTGGATATATAATATATATTATATAATTAATATTATATATAATAATAAAATATATATATATATATATAATATTATAAAATAATATATATAGTATTAATATAATGATATATATATAATTATATATAATAAATATTATATATATCAATAATTTACCTAATCATAAGTTACCGCATGACAGGCCTATGTAATATTAAAATCTCGATCAAAAATTCGTCACGTCATAGAGGATACGGGGTCTTCTTTTCTATTGGCAAGGCTTCCAATTTTGACAAAGGTATCTAAAAATCTGTAGAATCTGTATGCAAGTGCTACTTTTTTTTTTATCGTGTAGTGTGTACTAATTTTAAGTATTTTAAGTATATTAATATAATATACAATTGACATTGTGACTTAAATTATGATTTTAAGAGTTCTACTACTGCATGAACGTTTTTGTTTCATTATAGGCTTCATGAATTTCATATTTCGATCTTCCAAGTTCAATTGCATGCCAAAAATCATCATAGTAAGAGTTTCTTTTCATTGAAATTAAATCAAATGAAAGTTAATATAATTATTTTTTTTTAGTTTAAAACAAAATTTAACCTATTTTCTTATGGTTTATTTTTAAAAAAACAAATGTTATGACTTTTATAACTTATTATTATTAGAAACTCGTAAAGCAGTACTTAGGCTTCACATTTTAACCTAGGCCCAGGTCAGTTTGTTTTGATATATAATTAAGATGTAATTTGAGTATTACTTATTATTAAGTACTATTGATTATATTGCCGGTAATTTTAGGATATATATAGTATTATACTATTATATGATATATAATATATAATATATATATAATAGATATATAGTATATATAATTATATATATATATATAATAATATATATATAATATATATATAAATATAATATAATATAATATATATATATATATATTAATAGCATATTGTATAATATGACATCATTCCATAGCTCTGGTTATTTATACTATATTTCATGCAAAGATAGGGTAATATTAGGCAAAAAGTAAATATCATTTTACCAAAAAATAAAAATAAACGATATCTTACCTTAAAATGTGGGGAAATGGATCAAAATTTTGGTTTTTCAGATGAGATCAAAAATAAGTATTAGTAATAGTAAGGTAGAAGGTCTTCAATGCCAATTTTAAAAAAATCACAGCATAGATTCTAAAAAAAAATAGTAATGAAGTATATACAAAAAACAAAAATGGGCAACATCTTTAGGAAAAAAGTTACAGCCTTTCTAAGTTTAGAAAAAAACCCTTGGGCTTCTCTGATAATGCAACTAATTACTGATCGGAACACCATTTTATCACACTTAAAAGGCTTAGGCTACTAAATCGCAAAGACTATAGCCAGCAGGTATATTACTAAACGTGGTTTAAAAAGTAATAGCGAAAATATGTTATTTCTAATATACTATGATATACTAATACAAAGGGAGGGGGAGAGTCATTTTTTGCAAATCAAAGAAAAAATTGATAACTTTTCAATTTTTCATCTATTGGAAGAAAATTTCAAGCAATATATAAATTGGGGAAGATAATACATTTTTTTATTTAGATAAACTGTTTTGTATACAAAGCGTTTTGCTGCTAGCAGCTCACTGTAAAAAAAAATCCAAAACAGTAGCAAATATATTTTTTATATAAAAAAAAATTAACTTCAAAAAAGTGCATCATGCTCAGTTATATATGATCAGAAAAAAATTAAACTTAATGGATAAATGAAAATTAAAATTGTGATTTTTTCATTTTTTAGTTGTTCAAAAAATGTTTTCTCAAATAATGGTAGCATATAATTTTTTAATTATTCATCCAATCACTATTAAATTTGCACACCACCCATATGGGGAAGATACAGTTTGTTTAGATAATTTTTTGGGTATACTGAACAATAGTCATTGCTCCTGTAGAAAAATCAAAATTGGTAATAGTTCGGAAAAGGGTAATTCCTATGAGATATTAGATTTTGAAAAACATATTTATTGATATAATCCCATCAAAAACAGTTGATATGTCTTTAATATTAAGAATGTGTTTGAAGTCATGTCCAACAATATTTAAAAAAAAAAAATTGACTTTAGCTATAAATAAATATAATATGTTGTTATATATATGATAGTAAATATATATATATATATATATATATAATAAATAATATTATATATATAAATATATATAAAATTAGAGAGAGGAGACGAGAGAGGAGAGAGAGAGAGAAGAGAGAGAGGTGAGAGAAGAGAGAGAGAGCGAAGAGAATAGAGTAGGAGAGAGAAGAGAGAGAGAGCGAGAGACGAGAGAAGAGAGAGAGAGAGGAAGAGAGAAGAGAGAGAGAGAGAGAAAGAGAGAGAGAGAGAGAGTGAGAGAGAAGAGAGAGAGAGAGAGAGAAGTGAGAGAGAGATGAGAGAGAGAGGAGAGAGAGAGAGAGAGTAGGAGAGAGAGAGAGAAGAGAGAGAGATGAGAGCAGAGAGAAGAGAAGAGAAGAGAGAGAGAGAAGGAGAGAGAGAGGGAGAGAAGAAGAATGGAAGAGAGATGGAGAGGAGAGAGGAGAGAGGAGAGATGAGAGAGGAGAGAGAGAGAGAGAGAGAGAGAGAGAGAGGAGAGAGAGAGAGAGAAGAAGAGAGGGAGAGAAATTGAAGGGAATGGAAAGATAAGTGAGTAATGAGAGATGGATGATGAGAACGAAGTGAGAGACGAGGGGATGAGAAGAGAGGAGATGATGAGAAGATGAGAGATAGAGTAGAAGAGAGTAGAAAACAGGAAGAAGGGAACTTAGGAGGAAGAGAGAGAAGAGAGAAGAGAGAGAGATGAGAGAGAGAGGAGAAGAGAGAAGAGAGAGAAGAGATGAAGAGAGAGAGAGAGAGAAGGAAGAGAGAAGAGAGAGGAGAAAGAGAGAGAGTGAGATAGAGAGTAGAGAGAGAGTAGAGAGAGAGAGAGAGAGACGAACTATAAAACTCCCCGTAGGATTTGAGAGACATGATTTTCTACAATCATGTAAAACATGATTAACAGAAATAAGGAAGTTTGTATTACAATTGAGAAGCAAAACCTTCATAATAATAATAATTAATAATAATAGTAAATAATAATAATATACAATAGAACAAAGATAACAATTTCATAAAAATAAAAAAAAACAATAATAATAATAAAGTAAAGTGTACATATCCATCTATTTCATTATTTCCTTTATAGTATTTATAAAATTCTTCATTAACCCAGGCCTCAGTTATGCAAATAATGTATAGATTCTCATTTAGGCACAATTCAGCTTCATTTTTTTTATTTTTAAGGCTATGAGCATTTGTGTAAAACACTTGAATACTCAAATGCTGTTAGTTTATTGCTACGATCATTCATTTAACCATTAACAACACTAGTTTTTAGAATTTATCCCCATTTACATACCATTGCTATTATTCCGTACCAATTTAGCCCGCCCACCGTCAACTTTACCTGTAAAACAGTAAACGCGTTAGTGGATACTTGCCAATCTGTATTCCAGTTAGGAATACTTATAGATTTGTGTGGGGTCTGTCCTAATCTACTGTAAGCAAATTATATAGTTTTATATCTGTCTATTACAAAGAATATATAATATATATTCTATATATATATATAATAATATGATATAATAATATAATATATATATATAATATATATTGATTATATAATATTATATATAATATATAATATATATATATATATGAAGTATATTTATATTAATAATATATATATAATATTAATATATAATTAATATATATATAATATATATATTTATATATATATATACCGCAAATGTGGGAATACGTAAACACAGGTGAAAATAGAAAACTACTTACCTACTCATCTTCATCCGATGATAAAATTTTAGAAAAATATAAAAATATTGGGTAGCTTCTCTTTTAGAGCGTTATTAGTACTTAGCGGCTTGAAATTTTATTTTCATTAAAATGGATGTAAAGAAAACTGATATTTTTAAACTAAAAAAATTTCCTAAAATTGCAAATAAAATATTTAGTAAATTTTTATGTGTAAACTAAGAGTTGTACAAAAAAAAATGCAAAAGGATTTTTTCTGAAATTTCAACACCACTTGTAGTTAAGACCAATATAAGTACTGCTATTAATACTTTTCAATAATTATATTTAGTTTCTTTGAAATTACTACTTTTTGTAAAGTGGGGAAAAATGAAACGCCTTGTGGGAATGAAACACATTATTATTAGGAAAGAAACATATTTTGTCATGTAAATCACTAGATAATATTTATTATCCACAATTTAATAATGCTAGCTTCGTTATATAACTTTAATTGACTTTATTAAATCTCAACACCTAATAATACTGTATCCGTTTTGCTACAACTGTCTTTCCAACTGTCAGAATACAAATATTCAACCCTTTCACAATGTTGGAAAAATTCTTGAAAAAGGGATGAAGATGGCACAAGTACTGGTTAAATTTGAGAAAAAATGAAACTTTCCAAAACAGGACTCGCAGTTTATTTAACTTTTAAGAGCCATCTGCAAAGTACAATAAGTCTTGAGATCTACCACTCAATTCATGAGAGTGGGATGTTAAGATATAGGAGAGGTGTTTCTAGTTTACAAACTACCAAAGAGAAGGCTTAGTTTAGTAATGATATATATATACCCCGGTATATTATCATATATATATATATGAGAAATACTTCGCATATTATTTAATAAAGCATATATAAATTTTGAGAAAATATGCAAATTTTAGGACATATATATTATATATATAGAGTATACGTATATATATATATATTATAATAATATTATAGTAATTATATATATGTAACGAGTATAGTATCCGTAATTCCTATAAAAATGTAAGTATAATATATATTATATATTATATAATAGTATATAGTATTAAGTATTTATATTACTGTACGACGTAAGTATCGAATGTCCTGTAAAAATTAAGAGTCTGTAAATTACCCTTGGTTTTTTTTTAACTTTTTTTTTTTTACTTTCTAAATGATTCTTTTTAATTTTTAATATGAAATAAGCGTGCATATGTCTACATTTCACATAGTAATGCTATTAAAAGATATGACTGTAACTTCTAATTTTTTGCATACATTGTGCAGTGAAGAAACAAAAGTTTACATTTCTGTCCTTTTTTAGTATTAATTACTTATGTGCCAAATATATAGTTATATAGTTATGATATATAATATATATTATATATATAATATATATTATATAAATTATCATATATTATCATATATATACTATATATATATATATATCATATAGTTAAACGGGTTAAAAAAAAACAAAAATCTTTAACTTTTGTTTTTTCTCCTCAATATACATTTGACATATAGACATGCTAAATGCAATGCAATGTTATAGAGGTTGGTCATTAGTGAGGTAATGGAATAGGTATTAAAATTTTTTTTTTTTTTTTTCTATAAAAATCCAAAAAACAAGATTTTTTTTACCCCGTTTTGAGTTGTAAAATGGGGTAAAAAAACAAAACATGAGGTAAAAAAAATATTACTTTCTAGCTACTTTCAGCTACTTTCAATGCTTCTAGCCGTTTACTGAGCTGCTCATGTCCTTCGCTGAGTGGTTTTTCACCATACCGCCCTTTGGTTCTAGTTCTTCGTAGTGTACTTTCATGAGCATTTTTCTCCCGTAAACGCCCCTTTGTTCTAACCTTCGTCACAAATTCAGCTACTCTTTCCAACTTATGTAACTTTCTGAGCATTCTATTCTCTGACGAGTCATCACTCCACTACTTCTCAAACTCTTTCTATATTTCCCGCTACGTTCCAAATACTCTAATGCTATAGCTGTTTTCCTGAGTGCCTATGTACTTTCTCATGATCATTTTTCACCCTACCCCCTTTGTTCTAGCTATTCTATGTACTTTCATGTGTTTTTCTCGTAACCCCTTTGTTTAGCCACGCTCCATCATCATTCGTCTACTTCCAAGCACTTTCCAACTTATGTACTTTCATGAGCATCTTTGTCTACATCTATACGTCCATCACCAGCACTTTCCATATTTTCATACTTTCCAAAGCTACTTTCAAATTCCAGCTACTTTCCGCAAAACTACTTCAATGCTCTAGCTGTTTTTCGATGCTTCATGTAACTTTCCTTGAGCGTTTTCACCCCTATCCATCCCCTTTGTTCTAGCTCTCTATGTACTTCAGACCTAGCCCCATTTGTTGCTAGCCTCGCATAACTCAGCTACTTTCCAAGCTACTTCAGCTACTTTCCAGGCTACTTCCCAACTTTCATGAACTTTCCTGAGCTTCTATGGCTATAACATCATCATTCAGCTACTTTACAGAGCTACTTTCCACTTTCCTCATAGGTGAGGGTCCAGGTTAAAAAAAACTGTTTTTTTTTTTACCCCATTTTGGAAAATTTGATGGGTATAAAAAAAATTTTTTTTAGAGGACATAAAATAATTTTTTAAAAAAATTATTCAGTTTCTTTAACTTTCCTCCAATATGTAGTAACTACCAAAAAAAATTTTTTAAAATGTAATACAGTTTGAAAATGGTAAGCATAAAGTTTGTAAAACGGTAAAAAATTTGCAGCCATTTTTTTTCACTGGGTTCGGACATTTGTTATCCGCTGATTACTGTCAATTAGAGCAGCCCATTTTCTTTTGGCATTTTCTATAGATAATAAAGACGGCTACCAGAATAGCCCATAAAATTTAAACACATATTTACAAAGGGAAAGAAGGGAGGGGCTTTTGTTTTTTTTACATCCCACCAACCTCAAACTTTTTTTTACCCCCTGACTCTTAATATATTATATATATATATATATAATATATATATATTATAATATATATATAAATATAATATATAATATTATATATATATATATATATACGTATATAAATATATATAACTATATATATTTAGATATATATATATACTATATATATAGTAATATATATATATATATATATATTATATATATATTACATATGTCTCCATATACCAAATATTGATCCATGTAAGGTTACACTTTCTGAAAAGTCAAGGGATGTCAGGAAAGTCAAGGGAGAAAAAAATTGGTCATGGAAAGTCAGGGGAAACGTTTTAAGATATGCTTAAAGTCAGGGAAATTCAAAAAAGGTCAGGGAAAATTTTAAAATTTACAAACATATGAAGAATGACCATGGACCAAGTTGCATATTTTTGATATATTTTTTTTCGCTACACTTCTTAATTGTTGAATAAGAGACGTATTTGATAAGTGAATGAATAAGGATGGGCGAGGAATGACATTCCATAAACCTACTTCTAAATCCTGTTTCTTTCTATTTTAGTTCACTATTTACCGTACTGATTCTTTCCTATTCTGTTCGAAGAGGTTGTTCCAAGTTCATCCTTTTGATTGAAGGTGATTTGGTTACTGGATGTGTTATTAGACTGTATATATTAAATCTGCTATATCTTTTCTTTTTAAGGGTTATACTTTTGAGGTTTTTTTTTTTTTTTTTTTGAGTTGACGAAGTGATTTTGGATATTTGTGCAGTTGGTTGAAGGTATTTATTATTATTTATAAAATGACTTCAAACAAAAGAACTAACTTTAACGTCCAGTGGTTGGACGTCAAACGAACCCACAGTTATCAGTGTTGGCTAAAAGACCTGATAGTGTCCAAGGCATAACAGTAAAGTTGTAAAAGACCTTGATCTATCTAAATTGGATCGCCAAGCAGAAGTTTCACTTCATAGAGCGGAAACTCCTTTGAATTTAAATCAAAACTCGGCAGGACCAACCATCATCAAAAACTTGTTTTGTTAATGTGTTCTAAATAATACAATAGGCATG
>JABUQX010027893.1:5000-12500 GCA_015478945.1 Trachelipus rathkii
CCCTACTGGGGAAATGTGAATCAGCTTTCAGAAGAAACCAATTCGAACCATTATAACCGCTCACGAAGTTACTCACATGATCGCGACGCAAGAAAGGAAGAGTCGGAGACTCAGCAGAAGATTTTGACTCAATTACAAAACATATTGGACACAGCCAAGAGCGTGGCCGACTCACTCAGCCAGCTGGCGCAGAAACAGCCACCTTCTGCTGGCTGGCAGCCATCTTCAGACAGCTGGCATCCAAATTCAAGGAGGGGCAGAAGCCAACCTCGGCGAAGGTATGAGAACTATGCCTCCCAACAGAATAATGATGCCTATAATAATGTCTGTTTTTATCATAAGAAACATTGGTTAAAAGCTTACAAATGTGAAAGTGAGGAATGTCCTCTTTATACTCTAGTATACCCTCACGAGGGGGGGCTGCTGCCAACCCCCATCATACAACCACCACTCAGGGAAACTGAAATCTGGGTCATCATCTCATCTAGATGGCCGCGACAAGAAAGTAGATCGAGGTAAAACAGTATCGTTTAATAATTATGTAAAGATTTTCAAATTTAATGCTGAAACAAGCTATGGCAATATTAAAACTAATAATAATAATAATAATAATAATAATAATAATAATAATAATAATAATAATAATAATAATAATAATAATAATAATAATAATAATAATAGTAATAATAAAATGAATGATGTGAACTTTAATTCTGTTAATAATAAAAATGAAATGTTATATAATAGTGAGATTCCATGTAAAATAAATAACAAAAATATTTCTATTGTAAATACCTGTGAGGTTGAAAAACCCGAAAGCGATTGCCATATAAGCGAAACTGATATTGAAAATGAAATAAAAAAAGATCAAATTGCCATAGCCCATATATTAAATAATAAAAATATGAGAGAGATTAATAATCAGGTATTATGTAATTATAATTCTAACATGCATGTCGGTTATACTTTCTTTAATAATTATTTGAGTATTGGATATGAGAATGATCGGAAGGTATTATCATCGAGCTCAGTATGCGAAGCTTTGGGAGAGACGGGTGATATATGTTTGAATTCTAATTTGTGCAGAGAACCAATTATCTCAGCCGTCCAAGAAAAAACAAATAGCACTCCTCTCTCTAAAGGTGATGTAGCTGGCTCTAAGTTATATAAAGTATTGAATAGAATTGATAATAAATTTTATATATTAGATTCTGGCTCGGAAATCGATCTGATTAGGGCTAGCCCCATTCATAGGTCGAAACGACCAATGGGCCACATTTTAGCCGCCAACGGCACCAAAATAATAAATGTTTACGATTATATTAATATAGATTTAGACATTGGTTTGAATAAAATATATAAACACAAATTGTATATAGCAGATGTAAAACTAAACATATTAGGTATCACTTTTTTGAAACATTTTGGGTTTGGTATAGATTTTAAGAACGATGTACTCATTGATCCTAATACCAATCATACCGTATTATTAAGGCCCGGTCATTCTATATCCTCTTTAAAAATAAACGCACTCTCCCATGATCTTTCGCATGAATCTCCCCCTAAAACTCTCACCTCTTTGCCTTTTAGCCCACTCTTTCCTCTTAATGATATTTTGTATAAGTATAAAACATTATTTTTAAACCCGTATTTAGATGAGAATGTTCATTTAAAAATAAAACAACGAAAAAAATGGGATGAAATATTTTCTAAGTATGGGGGACAAGAAATGGGGGATAAGAGAGAAGGAAGTGAACTGGAGACAGAATTGGGGGGAGGGAAAAAAGTGGGAGATATACCCGAAACGATATTGAGGGAGTTGGCGCGGGCGTACCCATACAAACCAACTATAAAGGGCCCGCCTATAAGGTTACCTGGCCGAAGGGTCCCGCATAAACTGTATGAAGCAACAAAAAAGGAATTAAATCAATTAGTAGCGGCAGGTGTGTTGAAAAGAGCAAGTACCACCTGGTCAGCTCCATTTAGTGTTTTGGATAAAGGGGGGGGGAGAGTTAGACTAGTGACAGATTTTAGAGAACTTAACAAAAGAACAGAGGTGGATATATTCGGTCTCCCAAATATTTACGATGCTATTTTCGCACTCAAAGGTGCTCGGTATTTCAGCAAGGTAGATTTGACCAATAGCTTTTACAATTTACCTTTACATCCTGATTGCCAGAAGTACTTTGCAATCACGAGTAATCTGGGAACGTTCTTATACACCTCTCTGCCAATGGGCTTTATAAACTCACCGGCAGCATTTCAAAGAATGGTAAATATATTACTATCTGACTTAAAAAATTGTCACGTATATATTGACGATATTTTACTGTTCACAGAAACAGCTGAAGAGCATGAAAGACTCGTGGAAACTGTGTTAAAAAGATTAAATTATTTATCTATCAGTGTGAATGAAAAAAAGAGCAGATTTGGAGTTTCTGAAGTAGAATATTTAGGCTTCATAATAAGCGCTGAAGGTGTTAGAGCGAATCCAGAGAAAGTTGCTGAGATAGTAACTTATAAGAAACCGCATAATATTAGAGAAATGAGAGGATTAATTGGAAAACTTTCGTTTTACAGAATAATGCTACCTTGCCTAGCAGATTTAATGGGTCCATTAACAGACTATTTAAAAGGAAAATCTTACTCCAGAAAGAAAATATTGTGGAACGAAAAGTCGGAGAAGGCTTTTAGCGCTGTTCAAAACGCTATAAAAAATTCCTGCCTATTAGCCTACCCTGGTACTTCAACCCCCATAAAAATATTCATTCATGCCTCTTCAAATGCTTTATCAGGCGTTATCCTAGGGGACGACCCAGCAAGCCGACCCTACGCTTTCTTCTCCTCAACCCAGTCGGCTATTGAAAAAAGATATGATGATATAAGTAAACAATTATTAATACTAAACAAAATGTTTAACAAATTCGGGTACCTACTAAGTGGGAGGAAAATAACGATATATACTCATTTGAAAGAATTAATTACCTTATATAACAAAACAAATGATGTATTAAATCAAAACGCAAAACAAGTCCGTCAACTTACTTTATTAAGCTCTTATAATGTTCTGTTTAAATTAATTACTCTAAAAAACAACCCGCTCAATGAATATATCATTAAAAATAACAAAAATTTCCAAATAGCGGACGAACAAACAAACAAAAAAGAGAGTGAAGAAACACTCGACAAAGGTGCATTCATAGGCCATTTAAATTTTACAACCGATACTAGAATCGTAGGCAATAAAAATAGTTGCCGTAAAGTTGTAGAAAATAGTATACAACCCACGCAGACCTTTAACCAACCGCATATGTTACCCGAGACACGTGTCGCTTTAGAAAGGAATTTACTATCCAGGTACGAAAGAGAAAAGGAAAAGGATGATAAAAGAGAGAATAGAGAAATATTAGAAGAATTAACAGTAAATTTGATTTCAGAATGCAATAAACGAAATAAGCTAGTGATAGATAGATTCTTAAAAAGTATTGATTACAAAAACATAAGCGAAAAGCAAAAAGAAGATACATTTATAAAGTCATTAATCAATAACCGAGAAAAAAGTGGGTTGAAAATGGTCGAACAGAAATTCTGGTTTAATAAAGAAATTTTAAAGATTTTTGTGGATGTATCAATGGGGTATTCGCGTGTCATTTTGCCCGAGACCTGCGTACCGGAAGTGGTAAGGACGTTGCACTTGCAAGGCCACTTAGGGGTTAAAAGAACGGAAATTGCAGTAAAGGCAGAGTTTGTATTTGCAAGAATGCACACACGAATTAAGGAGATAGTTAGGGCTTGTAATGAATGTCAAATAAGTAAAAGCGCACGCACTATTAGTCCTAATTATGGCCAGTTCAAAGAGGTGACCTATAAGTTTGAAATGTTGCAAATTGACATTCTTAAGATGACCCCCTGCCGGGGGTATAAATATTTGTTTACTGCCATCGATAGGTACAGTAGTTATCTTTTTGCCATCCCTTTAAAGGAGATGAATGCTGAAAGCGTCATTAAAGTATTATTGTATGAGATTCTACCTTTCACTGGAGTGCCTGACAAAATCCTCAGTGACAATGGAGGATGCTTTAAAGCTCATCTGTTTGAAGAGGTCTGTAAGATGATTGGGGCAGAACATATCTGCACCACAGTGGGAAGCCCACAAGTCAACGGAAATCTTGAAAATAGGCATCGAGTATTATTAGCCAGCCTTCGTTGCATGTTAAGCGAAAATGAGTTCAAACATCACGATTGGGTATCGGTCCTGCCATTTGAACGCTCTTTGCAAAATGGGATTACAGCTTCTCAGGTGCTTTTTGGCCAAAACGTGAATATACCTGGGAGATTAGTAGAGTCAGAGAGACCTGGAGAAGCTATGTGTTATGATAAATATTTAAACAAGTTAGCAGGGTTGTTCGCTCAGCCGCTGGCACCGAGAGCCACTTTGAAGAACCGATCAGTGTTCGTTCCTAAAAATTTGAAGGAAGCCAAGCTAGTCCTTGTAAGAAACAAGCAATATAATTTAGGCAAGCTCGAAGCAAAGTACCAAGGGCCCTATAAGGTGTTGCGCTTCACGAATAACACGGTTTATATCTTAAAAAATGGTCAGCCTGTAGCGGAGAATTTAAGAAACATAAAGATCTATTACCATTTAGCGGAGGCCGATCAGAGTAGAAAATAGCAGAAAAATAAAAATAATAAAATTGTGAGAGAAAGAAATCATAGGTAGACAACCTCTTACTAATCTTTTCTTTTACAGGTAATTCGATCAAAGGTTATGTAATTAGAAATTTTGCAAGTGCAAAGATTGTGTACAAAAATTATTGAATAATAATATTTAGTAGTTGTAATTTACCCTCCTCAAGTAGTTTTCCACCTATCTTCCTTCCTCTATCCTTGAGATTGTTTGTAATAGAATTAAGGAAGGCATTCTGTGTGGCTAACTATCAAACATATTGAAATTATCTCAAATGGAAGCTCTCTTCCATTTGCTGTTCCAATTTGTTTGAGCTATACTCCAGGGACACCACTTTGATCTGGTAAACGTTCGTTTACCCGATGCAAAACTAAGGAGAGAGGGAGGGGCACCTAGGTGCTATATTTCCCCTATATAAGTAGGGGAATAAAAGCTCTCGAACTCCTTGAATTACGAGTGGAAAATTACTGGAGGCATACGAATGCCTAACAATGCCAACTTTTTTTAAGGGTTAAAGATTCAAAACTTGTAACGGATTGGGGAGAGCTTGTGGAAGTCGCCTTGAGAGGCCCCAGCCGAAGGGATTATTCTTTTAGACGCCGGACGAATCGGTTGTGTCAGATAGCATAGGGCCAAAGAAAAGCCGGCAGTTTGCCGTGTCATTATTATTATATCAAATTAACTTTGTCGATTCCATAATTAAGTACTTTCTGCCCATTGTGATTACAACATTTATTATATCATCTGTCATATTATTATTTCACGTGCACAATTAATAAACTTCAAAAGCAGAAAAACCTTTTCACTTCATCATCCAATACTAATTACTTATTTAATTGGTCTGAGTAATAACCTCAGATCATATATATATATATATATATATATATATATATATATATACTACATATTAGATATATATATATATATATATATATATATAGTATATATATATTATATATAATATAGTATATATATTTATATATATAATATTACTATCTATAATATATATATATATACTATATATATAAATATATATATAATATATATATAAATATATAATATATATATATATATATATATATATATATATATATATATATATATATTATATATAACGAGGGTGTCCAAACGAAATTAAATTGGGGTAAAATTATATGTAATATAAGTACAATACTGAAGGACAAATGTGAAAAATGAAAAAGAAGAAGACCAGCCCAAAGATACAACTGGCAACAAGAAAAGAGGCAGGAGGTGGATAAAAGGACAAACAGAGGTAAACAGAGATTTAGGAGCAGACAGGTGGATAAAAGGACAAGAGGGCTAGAACAGAGGCAATCAAGCAAAAAAGGGGATATAAGGATAAACAGAGGAAAACAGAGGTTTTGCAAGCAGACAGGTAGATAAAAGGACAAGTGGGCTAACACAGTGGCAATCAAGCAAACAGGTGGAGATAAGGATAAGCAGACTAACAGACAGACGATCAATATGCCAAATGGATAGAAGGATAATCAGATTAGCAGACAAGTGGATTGAAGAACAAACTGACTAACAGGTTTATAAAAGGATATACTAACAGAACAGTTAAGCAAGGAAACAGGTGAATAGAAAGACAAACAGATTTAACAGACATTCAAGGAAGCAGGCAAGAGAATAAAACGACAGACACAGACTGACTAGCAACAAACAAAGAGGCAGAGAGAAAACATATCATTTTAATGGCTCAAATTTACGTAATCTTTCATAAACGATAAACACAACAGAACTCTTTCAAAATCCGGATTTTCGATCACATCTCCACCCCCCCCACCCCCAACCCCACCCATTCGAAGTCACTCCAACCCCACCCACCCCCACCCGCCCAAAGTCTCATCCCCCATTTTTCATTTTTTTCATTTTATTTTTTAGGAAATCTTTTGAGATCTTCGTTTATTGCATCAATTTCTTTTTTCATAGTGAAGTTTCATTGTTGCTGTTTTGCTGCTCATATATATATATATAATAATATATATATATATTAAGTATTATATAATATATATATATATATTATATATATTATATATATATATATATATATATATATATAAATATATATATATATATATATATAATTATATATATATATATATCAGAGGCGACTTCTACACTAGGGCTGCTCGGACTTAGCACAAGTTATCATTATAGAAACGATCGATCTTTTACAAATTTCATAAATTTATGATAAAATTCGCTTATTTTTTATGGAAATTTGGCCATATGAAAGAAATTATTACATAATACATATAAAAGATTATTTAAAATTTAAACAAAAAGTGTAAGAATCATCGCCATTGAATAATGTTATTTTTCAATCATTTATAAAAGGTGGCAGCTCGGGCTTCTCCGAAATAGCCGAGCAGTATACTATACACATTCGGGATTTTAATTTTTTTACAAGTTGTTTTATTTATTTTTTTTTACCTAGGAATCTAATAAAACACTCGTCTTATTTAAACGAAATTAAAATAAACATTTACTTGTATACTTAATACACATTTCGGATAAAAATAATTAATATTTAAATTCTAATACCTGAATTTAGTCTTTGGCATCTCTTACTGTAAATACTATACATAATAAATAATTTTATAACAAACAATATTTAATAAAATAAATAAAAATAATAAAGAAATTAATAAAATACTAATAATAAAATAATAAAATAAATAATAATATAATAATAATAATAATAATAATAATAATAATGATAATAGAACAATAAAATAGAATAATGAAAAAATAATGAAAAAAATCAATAACAGTTACCCATATAATCA
>JABUQX010027893.1:20000-27500 GCA_015478945.1 Trachelipus rathkii
TAAAGACAGTAAAAACGAAAGACTAAGATTAAAAATTTACAACCAAACTTTGAGCCTACACTTGGGGGGTCTTTATTCAAGGAATTATATAAGGAATTAAGAAGAATAAATTTTAATATGATCAAAATACAAATGTGTTTTCCTCAGAAGCCCTTTATAACGTATTTTCCTTCATTAATAAAATTATTTAACAGGTTACACAGAAAAAAAAAATTTATATCAAGTTGTCATAAAATTTTCCATCAACCCCGGTTCCCCTCATGAGTGAAAATTTTGCATCACTGTGATTGAAACATTGATGATATAATTTTTTACATCATCAATATATAATATTTTATTCTTGCCAACATACTGTACCAACGCCAAAATAAAACCCATTACATGTTATATTTAACTTCCATAATTAAAATCTTTATATATTATTATATATATATATATATATATATATATATATATATATATATATATATATAGTATATATATATATAATATAATATATATATATAATATATATATATATATATATAATATAATATAGTATATATATATGCATACTTATTAAACGACCTGGTAGTATTCATACCAATTAGATTGGCCGCACTAACAAAATAGCATGTTGTGTCGTTTAAGTTTTCGCTGTCAATAAAATGTAAGCTTTATATAAGGCAAAGTTGAAAAAAAATGATTAATATGATATAAAATTTTTACTTATACTTTCTCATTATTAATTAAAAAATTATTGTAAAATATTAAAAAGGAAAATAAAATAAAATGTCCTATGGGTTAACTATTTTGAAATATTTTAATTTCAAAATTTCAACAATGCAGACTTTGACAGAAACAATTTCATAGCATTGCGTTTCGAGTGTAAGTATATCATATTGCGAGTTTTAAAGTATAGTAAATGAAGATAGTTTGCTGAAAATTAAATCACGACCGCTGTCAATATTTCTACGCGATATGAAGTAGTTTCTTCCCATTTCAGCTATTTATTAATGATTAAACGTCATGAAGTTTCGCTAAATATTTAAATCTAATTCCTGACAGTCCTCATTAGCAATTATATAAGTTTTTAAGGAATTAGTATCAGGTCAAAACTAGATTAATTGGCAAATGACAATTCATGATTGGGTCAATGATTGACAGAATTATGGTTTTCGATATAAAAAAAATTTATATATCAATTTTTTTCTCCTGAATTTTGGTTGATATATATATATATATATATATAATATATATATATATATAGTATATATATATATATATATATATATATATATATATATATATATATATATATATATATATATATATATATTATATATTATATATTATATATTATATATTATATATTATATATTATATATTGGGGGTAAGGTGCTGTACAAGCATCGGAAAAGAAAAGCAGTAGGAGAACATGACAAACGTCGAAAAGAAAGCCCAGCCTTACCGCCCCCTCTGCACCATTAATTAGCGAGAGCCTCGTCAAGACAGAAAATCCACCCTAGCGCATCATGGGACCGCGACGGACCCTCACTATGGTAATCGTCAATGTAAAGGGTTCATCCCTGGCCCAGGTGGGCCACCCCAACCATGCCCCCATACAAAACCCCACCGCCATTCTCTCCTATCATGCACCTTTATTCTCGCGCTCTGCCAAACTCACATTTCTCTCCTTCAGACATTTCGTTCACCGACTCAATCCACTTTCTTTTCGGTCTCCCAGCCGGTCGGTTCCCAACACACTCACCACTATACATCCGCTTAACCAACCTACTATCATTCATCCTTTCCACATGACCAAACCATGCTCAACATACTTTCCATTTATTCTTGCTCAATTTACCCCTTTCTTCACACCACACCACTCTCTAATACCTATAAGTTCATTCCTCTCTTTATCAATTTCGTCTCACACCTAGCAACCCCCTAAGATTGTCCATCTGAACACATGGACTTTAATCTATACTTCTTATCAGACCATAGTCGCACTACATACAATACACCAGGTAACAACATACCCCTCATGTAAGACCCTAGCACACTCAAGACTTAGTCCCTTTGCATTCACCAACGATTTATTTGCACCAGGCCACCTTCCTGCCATTACAACTTTCCTACTACACTCTGCATCGTCCGTCCCTTCTCATCCAACAGTATACCCTAAATATTTAAAACTCAGACACTTGTTCTAGCTGCTCACCATCTAACAAACTTCACACCGAGGATGGTCCTCACTCACAACCATAACCTGTACTCTTCCACGTTTTACTTTCAGCCCTCTTCACACACCCTGCCAATCTCGCTATCAATCCTCTCAAACTCTCTCAGATTCGCCACACAGAACCAAATGCATCGCATATAAAGGTTAGGGACCCCTCCACTCCAACTCCAATTCTCCCACCATTCTACACCATTTCCTGCCATTCCCCACCTCCAAATTTCTTTATAAACCCCACTCCATATATAAGATTTGAATAACCAGGAGACATAACACAACCCTGTCTCACTCCGCTTATTAATCCTAAACCAATCACCATTGACACCATTATTCTTACACACGACTTCACTATCGTCATACATACTTTTGATTCCATTCAGAAGCCTACCACCAACACCAATATCACTAACACCGGCCATAACGCTTCCCTATTAACTCTATCATCCGCCTGTTGCAAATCCATAAAACCTAAATTACAATTTATTCTCTTCTCCCTCATTTTCTCAAGTCATTGTTCAATGTAAAGATTTGATCCACACATCCTCTACCACTTCCTAAACGCCACCTTGTTCTTCACCAATTCAGTCCCTCAGTCCACTCGACGCATCTCTTCGACCAAAAATACCAGCATATACCTTCGCTCCGACAACACTCAATAAACTTATTCCCCTATAATTTACTACCATTCCCCTTTTCTCCCTTACCCTTTACAAGGGTGACTATTACCGCTTCTCCTCCCAAACCCTTAGAACTATACCCCATAAACGCTTATTTACACAACTTCCCAAATCCAATCAACACCATCTCGCCGCCGCTCTGATCATTTCACTAGTTTAATTTCATCTTGATACCTGCAGATTTACCATTCATTAAACTTTCTCACCCTACCCATACCTCCTCCTTACTAATAACCTCATCCCCAAAATACCTATTCCTTCTTGCACCATCAAAACCACACACATCCACTAACACCTCATCATTACTGTTAATATTGTGCAGATTTTCGAAGTTTCTTTCCACACTCCCCTCACATCCATTTCAATCAAAAGTTACAAAAGCACCATCCCCTATTCATTATTTAAGCAGATTCCCCTTATTCTCATTTCTTAACCTTTCGCGCTTCCTTCCAGAGAGTTCCTATTTCCTTGTATGTCCTCATTCAGTCCTCCTCCAAACTGGTTCAGTTACCCTCTTGTTTTCTCTAACGTATACACTTTTAGTATTTCTTTTTTTCCTCCTTATATAAGTCCAAGCATCTTTCTTCTTTTGAAACTTCATTATTTGCTTTTAGTACATTCAACCACGCTTCTTTTTTACCTTTAACCGCTTTCATCACCTCTTCATTCCACCATTCGCTGTTAACATTCTTACTTCCTACTTAGCACATCCACACACTTCCTTGGCACTGACTAACAATTGGCTTCCTCATTGCCCCCAGATTTGCTCCAGTATCAACATGAAACATTCAACGTTTTATCTAGCGAGCGCTCTTACATACTTATCCTTATTATCTTGCACACTCATTAACTTCTCACTCTTAATTTTACCTACCTTCCTTTCGTATCACCTTCCTCTCCATCCAGAGCCCCCCACTAACTTAATTTTAATATATATATATATATTATATATATTATATATATATATATATAATATATATAATATATATATATATATATATATATATATATATATATATATATATATATATATATATATATATATATATATATATATATATATATATAATTCGTCGAATTTTCTTTTCTCTACATTATAGCAAGAAAAATTATTTTAGCAGAATTCATATCGATCATTTGAGATTATATTCGTTCCTATGTTGATACAATGCAGAGCTATGGTTCACATTCTTTAAAGAATGCAGAGCTATGGTCCACATTCTTTAAACTATAATTATGACAATACACAAACACGCCTTTGGAAATCATCGGTTTCGCTGAAATATTTTTAATCACAATTCTTTCAATCTATTCTGTAAATTCCTATATTATATTTCCTCATTGAATGATTGAAATTTTGACATAATTTTTTTCTTTAGCGAATGGAGCTGACTGTATTAGCGATACTGAATTTGATAAAATTCAATCATTTGAGGTTCGACATGAGAGGGAATAACCATTATTTCATAATTTTTTTTATATGTTTATGAAAGATCTCACACAACGAGTTCAATTTTTTACTTACTTTATGAAAAATATTCTTGGTAATATAATAATACAGTAATACAATAATACTATATAATTCTATATAATACTATGCTATACCATACAAACAATACTATATATACAATACTATACTATACTATACATACAATACTATATATACAATACTATACTATACAATAATAATACAATAAAATATTCTGGATAATACACTGACTTAAATGTTTTTTTTTTTAATTCAACTCATTATCCAGGTAACAAGGACTACATATTTTAATTGTTCTTAGAAATTGTACTGTAATAATACCTACTTTTGTGCTATAAAGTGTATGGAGTACCAGTGTATACAGCAGAAAAGTAGGTATTGTGCTATAAAAGTGTATGGGGTACCAGTGTATATAAGTATTAGAAAACATTGGTTTGTGAACAACAGAGAAAACTGGGCGAAAGTTGTCATTAATATCTATAATTGATATACTCCAGAGAAAGGCCAATTCTCACCCATTCAACCGACACTATTTAATGCGTAAAATATTACATAGAGACTACCGGTAGCTAATTATTATTAAATAATCAATGGAAATAATGAGGAGTTTACATCTAATGGGAAGGTAGAATATGCATGTATCGCACCCGACCGGGAGATTACTACCACTCCTACCCCTGGCTAGTTATATCTCTATCTACAAAATACTAGCGTCCCTTCTAACATAGGTATGCAATGTTGGATACGACGTAGCTTGGATACCTGGGATGGCGGATCTATATCACGTAGCTATATTGAATATTGGAGGGGGGAACTCCCATAATTTATGTCAAAATTTCAATTAAATAATGGAAGGTAAATATAATACAAGAATTTAGGTTACAGTGAATATATATTTACAATATAGGATGCATGGAAACCTGAACCAGCGGTGAAATGTTACAGCGAAACCCGTGAGCACTTAGTAAGGACAATATGATAAGTAATGGACACCCACAGGCATCATCGAGGCCACCACACAGTAACCCGAGACCCCCCGAGTATATATATATAGACACCTTGGAGGTGAATACTCTGCTATTCCATACATCTGTAACAGTAGAATCCATCACGATACGTATTATGTGTGCGAACTAAGAGAGAGAGGCCATATATGAGAGCGTGGAATAGGTCTCTATATCTAATTCTATACTCATGAGAATAATGTGCCGGATTAGGAGAGAGAAGATATCTATTGAGAGACACGCGATGCGGAGAGAGAGATTAGATATATATACAGAGCGAGGAGATCAAGAGAAAAACAGCATTGAAATCCTATTGGTAAATAACTTTATTAATGGAGGAAAAAACGGATGTTATAAAAGAGTCTTCTGAATGAAATCATTGTTAGTTTCTATATATAGAATTATATTCTTTCTTTATGTCTTTTATTGAGTATTTCTACTTGTAATAAAGATATACCCTCTATACCACCGCTAGGTGGATAGCGATCGAAAATCTAGCGTATTGTAATATATTTTTAATCTTGGTCTTTCATTTTTACCGTCTATGTTCCTTCGTTTTACTGTTTTGCGCTTTTAATGTTTTAAATACATTGGTTTAGTTCGTAGATGTATAGAAGTAGTTTTTTTTTGCTTATAATTTATTATTATTATTATTATTATTATTATATTATTATTATTACTATTATTAAATCTTGATTAATCTCCTGATTATATTTATTGATTATTACTATTAATTATTATTAATATATTAATATTTAATTTATATATTAATTTATTTTATTATATTATATTAATTATTATTATTATTATTATTATTATTATTATTATTATTATTATTATTATTATTATTATTATTATTATTATTATTATTATTATTATTATTATTATTTTTATTAATTTATTATTAATTATTATATTATTATTATATTATTTTTATTACTTATTATATTATTATTCATTAATTATTTAATTAATTATTGGTAGCAATTATTATTATATATTTTATTTATTATTAATTATATTTTAGAAATCTATCATGTATGATTTTGATGCCTTTCAAACCTCCTTCAGTATTTCTTCTCTTACAAGAAATTTTATAATCATATTTGATCATATTGAATAAAATAAAATCACTAATTGATTTATATTATAGTACCCAAAAGCTATTTCGTCCGTATAACACTATTCCGTGACATTTTCAGGATGAAGTTTATATTTTATTTAAAGATTATTTACAATTTGTAATAAACCTTAAAGTCAAATACAAATTATACTTGGGCACAAACAAATATGAAATATAAATTACTTAATAATTTAAATAGTATAGAAAAATTACGTATATTGAGACTTTTTGTTATTTAAAGATGTTGAAAAAAAATTGGACATTTCATTATATTTTTATGTTTTATTACATTAGTTTTGATGTTCCTTAAGATCATAATGATTCCCAGACTCACAATTACAATAAATCATTTTTATCTTGTTATGACTGGAGATAAAAGCTTAATTTAATGCGTTTTCGGGATTTTTTTGTGGTCGTTCTTCATTAAAATGTTGAAAATTATTTTATTATTCGGCTTATACCTTATCGTTGGCAATTCTCATGTTGAGTGCTATTCGTTTTGTATGCCATAATATAGCGGCGTTATTACATCCACTTTCAAGAACATCTGAAAATCGTGAGTTACATCACAAACGTTAACTTATCACCTCACCATTCGAAAGCTCCCCTCACAGTAGAGAAGCCATACGAAGTTTATCAGTTTCAATAGGCTTAGAGTAAGTATACTTAATAATATAATGACTTCTATTCACCCGTCTTTTGTCTTTATATGCTCTTTTAAAATTGATTTTAAATTTTGTTTTCTTCCTCTTTTTCTGCTAATAATTTTCAGTTTTCTAATATATTACAAGCTAAATGCGTTTCGTTTTCATTGATGGTATTGGAAAAATAAATTAATTAAAGTTGTTCTTTATAGTTTTTCTCTATAATTATACGAACGTCGAAGTAGACGAGCGAGTAGCTATGTGCGACTTCACCGTTGATCGTGGGTATATTTCTAATATACAATAAGGGTCCACGCGGATGGTGTCAGACGCATATCGTAT
>JABUQX010027893.1:32500-38612 GCA_015478945.1 Trachelipus rathkii
GATATATGATAAGATATTACAGATTATATATATAATATATTATATATATATATATTATTGGTAATAAGTAATATTAATATGTATATATGATTAATTATATATATATTATATATATATATTATTATATACAATATTTATATATATATAAGTATATATATATATATAATATTATATATCATTAATATATATTAATATATATATAATGTTATTATATAATATCTTTAGTTATATTATTTATATTATATCTATTAATATTTTTATATATTTTTATATTTATTATTTTAATAGAAAAACTTCCATACTGAAATTTCTTTTAGGATATAAAGTCTCATACTCTTTATTATGTTATTATTATATATTACTTTTAAAAATAAAGTTTTTAAAATAAATAATGCAGTCGTTTTAGTCCTTTTTTCCTGCTTTATTTATATATTTAACAGAGAGATGAGCAAGATCAATGCGTATATAAAGGTATGCTCTAAGATGGTTCAATAGGCAACTAATATTACAGGTAAGTTTTGTATAAGGATTTTATGCATTATTGTATTTCATTCCGCTATTCGATTTGAGCACGAATAGTCGCATTTTTTTAATGATTGAAATTTAGCTATTATGTAATATCTTATCTCTTATTTTACTATTTTTAGTTTCAAATTTTTGTATAAATATTATTTATGTTTATTTATGTCAGATATCTTTAATCATTTTGGGGACATATTTTTTTTGCAAAAAAATAAAGTTTTATCGTAGCATTATGATATTTGTAAAGAATTGATCGTTTCTCATAATGTTTAACTTCGTGCTAAAGTCGAGTGCACGAGTGGTTATTAGTCACCTCTGTATATATATAGTATATTATTATATATTATTATTATGAATTCATATACACTATTTATATATACATTTCAACTTCTATCACCACCTATACTCTTTTCTTGCAAATCTATATATATATTATTATACAATATAATAATTATTAATATTATTATATATATATTATATAATTATATTATATATATGTTATTTATATATATATATTTAATTTATGAATTTTTATTATCAATATATTTAATATATGTATTCAAAATTAATATGCCATGAATAAAGTATTATTTGCTATATTTCAGCATTAATGTTGTTGTTTAATTATATACACACTATTTATATTTGTTTTTTATAGTGATATATTTTTAATATATATTTATATATTTTTTATATAATTATATTATTATATTATAATATATATTTATATTTTTATATATTTTTTATATATTATATATTTTATTTATATTAATACTTATGTTATATTTACGTAAGTAAATTCTTTGACGGCAATCTTCGTTCAGGACTTCCTAATGTTGCTATTTGTAAATATTTAAGTCGTAACTGAATAGTTTCTATCATTTTTTTAATGGAGAGAGAAGAGCGAGAGGAGAGATGATGGGTCTGAACTACTTGGTTCAATTTCCACGAGAAATATTTTATAATTTTTATTCTTATGTAATTATTTTCAAGTGAGCATTGGGCAATTTTTTTGTCACTTTTATAAATTAAGGGCAAAGGTCGAAGACATTTTAGTAAAAGATTGATTTTCTTTTCTCTAAGTTAACTATGTGATATAGCAAACGAGTAGCAACGAGTGTAGGATTATGCCTCTGTATTATATATAAGTATATATAATATATTAATTATATATAATTACAAATTGATATTAATATAATTCTTGCAATGTAATAGACATAGTATAATATTATAAATTAATTACAGTTTTATATTTATTTAATTATTGTATTTTTATATAATAGTTTGCACCTCACGGGCATGGCCCTATTCTAGGAGGGGAACTTCACTAGCACTTTCTACCTAGGATCCGGATAAGGAATCGACCTGTCACTGTGTTTTGAATACTCTATGGCTCTACCTAAATTGTAGCCAATAAATATATTTATAATATAATATTATATATTATTAACTATATGTATATTATTATATATATTTATTATTTTATATATTAATTTATATTTTTTATTATATCTATTTTTATTGTTATATATTATATCTTTTTTATATTAATATTTTTTTTATAATTATTATTACTTAAATTTATAGCTAACTTTTAGACTTTTGATGAGTTCATTAACGTAGATATCTTTTTAGATGATTTTTTCTTTTTGTTCTTCTGCATATTTTCCTTTCGAGAGAGGTTTTCACTCCAAGGTAGATTGGGTTACGACATAAAAGTAGCCTAACCAAAGAACTTTAAATTTTCTATTCCTTCATCCACTGATCATCAGTTGGAAATCCAATATCTGTATTTGTATGATTTATTCCTGATATTCCAGACAATGTTTCAAGCGACCCATCCCAAAAATAGAAAGATTCTCAGTGGTTTGAAATTTAATTTTGAAAGAGCAAAAAAATAACTACATTTATCTTTGCAATATTATTAAAAGTATTAATAAGATGATTAGAAGATTGGAAAATTTGTGATATGAAGTGTTCCTACACTAAATCTACAGATAAAAGGAACAAACTTGAAATTTCGACTCCTTCATCCTCTTAACTACGAAATTGCTATCATAAAGACTTTAGCCACCGAGCGTTTAAGATATTCGTCTGATGGACCCTTTTTGATATAAGAAATTAAAAGAATAACGCAGAACTAATAAACATATTCTCCAAGTAATATTAAGACGAAAATCTATTAACGATGTACGATCAGTTTTTAAATTCATTGTGTCATCCTATGTGAGCAGATGAGAGAACGAAGAGACGATTAGCTTATGAGAGATAATAGTAGATGAGAAAAACTGAAAAATAGAGTCAGAGAGAGGAAAGAGAGGAAGAGAGGAGAGAGAGAGAGAGAGCGAAATTGAGAATGCAGATTTATGAAAAGAGCATATGTATAGAAGCGAAGTAAGAAAGCGGAGAAAGAAGAGACGTCTATATTAGTATGTGTATCTACGCCTGCTAGACTCCAGCTAATTCAGTCAGCGTAACGTATGCATTAATTATCAAACGAAGGAGTGCTGCTTTTTTATCCAGAGATGGTAGTGAAAAGTGCATGCTTTTATTCCTTGCTGAATTGTTCATCGTTCTCTGTTGTGTAGCTTTACTTATGTAGAGCATCTGATTTAAGAATCTGATATCATCTCACCTGAGAAATAGACCAAAAGCACACTCTATTCGGCGCATTGAGAAATAGTGATGAATGTTTATTAAAACATTAAAATTATATGTGTAAAAGTACTTACTTAAAAATTTACAAAAAGTCCTTAGATTTATATGATTTCCAACAAATTAATTAGAAGAAGACAATTTACCACTAAAAGACCCTCAACATAAAAATCCTCGAACAGAGAATGCTCTTCGTATAGAAAACACAGAGCATTTAATTTAACTTCTCTCTCGTACGATTAAAGCATCGCCTTAAGTACACTGACTTTACGATGCATTGGCCGCGAGTTGACTGGTCGGTGAGAGTTCGGGTATAAGAATTATGTGAGGCTCTTCTTTCCCGAAACCTCTGACTAAAGAAATGTTCGAAGCTCAAACATTTAATTGGATGTTCAAGATATTAATTTATTATTGGGTGCTACTATTTTTATATCTCAATTAAGCCGTGAAGAGACAGTAATCTAAACGTATTATTATTCAATGATTATTAAAATAATATTAGTGATAACAATAAGTTTTTTTTTAAATTAAATATTTAGTGGTATTGTGAAGACTACCTTGTGATAGCGTAAATGCTATATAATTTTCTTTGGCGGTGAGGCTGATGTTTTTGAAATCTTTTCAAAGAGATATACTTCTCATTTTGTATATCCAGCCTGTGAGTGCTCGGAGTTCAAATAAAGTATTGAGGAAAACTAGTCTTACTATAAAAGAAATAAAAACAAAATGACGATATACCAACAATTGTAATTATATTAGATTTTTTTATGATCAAAAAAATAGAGAATAATACATATTATATATTAAGTTGTAGTTGATAGTATTATAGTTTAATATCTATATTATATATATTTTTATAGATACATACATATAGAAATACATATATTTAATATATTATACTTACACTTTTTATTTATACATTTACTTATATCTTAAGTATATGTCTTGATTTATATTTAATTCTTTTATTGATTATTAGTCTAACATTTATTTATTAGAATAAAATTTTTTTATATAATATTAATAAAATATATAAATTAATATTATAATAAGTATTTTAATACATTGGTACTATATCTTAAATATAATATATAAATAGAGTTATATAAATATTTTTGAATTATCATAAATTGGAAATAATTAATTAATAATTTACGATTCAGTTACAATTAATAGTATTAAATTCACAAACATAAAAAAAGGGTATTAAATAACAACTGAAATACTATAAACAACAATTAATAAGTAATTAAGCATATATAAGTACAAATAAAAATAACTATATTTCTATATCATCTATACGAAACTAATATATCACTCACCTAAATGTTATTTTAAAACAATTTACAATAATATATAGTACGTCCAAAACACGTTAATATCACGTAGCACGTTAGAGGAGAGCCATTAAAAGTCCAATTAGATTTGTACGGAGAGATAAGACACGAGCGATCAAAGCACCTTTTGTGCGAGTCTATTGAGACATAGAATTTGAACTCAAAAAAAAAAAAAGTCGATATTTTTCACTCAATTTCAAAGTTTTTTCTAGATCAAGCTAACATCCTAATTGATTGCGTTGTTAAATGGTGGTCACCTGATATTCATATTAGAATAATACAAAAGATTCTAATTTACGACTGATAATGCTATATATTTCTACTATTGTTTAACAATAAAAAAAACATTAAATAAACATCCTGGGCGTTTTCAAAAACTACTCAAAAATGCAAAATTGGCTATTAATAATCTAGTTAATAATTATTTATGCTCTTTTGCTATTATAAATCGTTATTAACATTTTTCACTTAGAAAATTCGCACAATACCAAAGATTTAAGTTATTAAGATAAATCTGCTAATACATCTATTTCGCTTTTTAACAACTTTTCAAACGCCATATTTTGGGCTATATATATAGTCTCGCTAACAATAATAGTTTTGCGCCTTTAATTGATCTATTAATAAATCTGCTAAGATAATCACAACTATTTCGTTTTTAACAAGTCAAAAACTACATGGACTATATAAGTCTGCGACTATATAGTTATTACTGTCTAAGAAATGCACGTTGGCTGATACACTTTCTGTAACTAACATTTCTCGTATCTTTCGTAACCTTCTAATTTGTAGTAATATAATATATAGGGAGATTAACAAAGATACTTCATGATTGAAGCATATTATGTTTCATACATCTAGCATTATTCAATGTGTATCTTTTTTTATAAATGATCGCAGCCTGATTATTTTCCTCTCGTTACCATAGGACTTTTATTGCACAAGAAATACAGTTATTTTACACACGTTTATGCATAATACATCAGATTACACAGATTTACCGGTTCATCTCATCATGTTGGCTACACAATTGGAGCAGTTACACGTCAACACTTCTCCTATTCTATCAGACACATATACCACTATTATGTATAAAAATCGTCCCTTTGAACCAAACATCGTACTGTCGACTCGAACCATGTGAGCTTTCGCAGCAAACATATTTGCTTGCACATATCATAACGATTAATAAACCTTGCTGTAGTTAATATCATTTCAAGTTATTTAATTGAATTTGAAGCATAATATTAATCGCGTTCCCCCCGTCTTGCGACATAAACTCGTAGTTCAGCACTACATATCATCCGGCAACTTATACGAAGGGTCAATTATATTTTCCTAGCAATGGGTTTTCCCTCCGAACTTTACTACAAATGTGGCGGATATACGCCTAATCTTCCCAATAACTGGTAAATCTCCAATCACTCATTGATATTAATAACCTAAGCTACGTCACCTTAAATTCACATTCACACGGGCTGTCGGAAGAGGTGCTCCACGCCCTTCTCGATATGACACTTCATAGATTATCTAATGCACACACTTTCTCCATGTCTTGCCTCTTGTGTCACAAGACGCAATGTTTTGCTATACTTATA
>JABUQX010027894.1:22500-32500 GCA_015478945.1 Trachelipus rathkii
AAATTGTACTTCAAATTTGATTGTCAAAAATTTCTTGAAACGAATGTTCATAAAACAATATTCTTGTGATTAGTACCAGGACAACTTTTCAAAAATTATTAACAAACCAAGCTTTCGAAAATTGCGCAAATTTTTTAAATTCTTCCTAAGAATTATTTTCCAATAGATAAATTAAATCCTTTCTCTACATTATTATTATTATTCAATATATACACTAAATTCTTTCTCAAAATTATTATTCAAAAGATAAATTAAATTCTTTCTCTACATTATTATATTCAATAGATAAACTAAATTCTTTCTCTACATTATTATTCAGTAGATTAACTAAATCCTTTCTCAGAATTATTATTCAATAAGTAAACTAAATTCTTTCTCCGAATTATTATTCAATAGATAAACTAAATCCATTCTCTACATTATTATTATTCAGTAGATAAACTAAAGTCTTTCTTAGCATCATTATTTAATAGATAAACTAAATTCTTTTTCAGAATTATTATTCAATAGATAAACTAAATTCTTTCTTTACATTATTATTCAATAGATAAATTAAATTCTTTCTCTATATTATTTTTCAATAGATAAACTAAATTCTTTCTCTACATTATTATTCAATAGATAATCCAAATTCTTTCTCTGCATTATTATTCAACAGATAAATTAAATTCTTTCTCTACATTATTATTCAATGTATAAACTAAATTCTTTCTCTTATTCAATAGATAAATTAAATTCTTTCTCTACATTATTATTCAACAGATAAACTAAATTCTTTCTCTACATTATTATTCAATAGATAAACTAAATCCTTTCTCTACATTATTATTCAGTAGATAAACTAAATCCTTTCTCTACATTATTATTAAGTAGATAAACTAAATTCTTTCTCAACATTATTATTATTCAATAGGTAGATAAACTAAATTCTTTATCCACATTATAATTCAATAAATAAATTAAACTAATACTCAACACTCACTCATTATAATGATAAAAACTAAATGCCTTGAAGTGATACTCTTATCTAAGTAAAAAAAAATAATAATAATAAAAAAGTGATAAAGTAGTAATAAATTATTTGTATATTATTTATTCCAATAAAGATGATGATATATTAGTATTATCTTTATACTTACAAAGATGATAGTAATATTTAAACAGCATCAAATTAATATTTATAAAGATGATACTAATATTTAAATAACATCATCTTTATATTTATAAAGATGATGCTAATATTTTAATAGCATCATCTTTATATTTATAAAGATGATACTAATATTTTAATAGCATCAAATTTATATTTACAAAGATGATACTAATATTTTATAGCATCATCTTTATATTTATAATGATGATAATAATAAGTTAATAGTAAAAGCTTTAAAATTTTAAAGCTGATAATATTTTAATAGCATCGTCTTTATAATGATGATAGTAATATTTTATAACCATCATCTTTATAATTTTAAATTTGATTCTAATATTTTAATAGTATCAGCTTTATATATCTATAAAATTTACATATTAAACTCTGCCCAAATGTTACCCTACACCCCAAAGATAGCAAAATGCTGTAAGATAGAGTAACATTACTTAGATTTTAATATATATATATACATATATATATATATATTGTAAGATTAAGTAAGTCAAACATAAAAAATAAATAAATGGTTTTATTCTAAATTGTTATTTTAAATTGTAAAATTGTAAAATTGCAATTACTTAATTGGGAAAACAGCTGAAACTCATTAGCCGAAGGGTTGGTATATCTTGGCAGGATCAACCGGAAATAAGAATACCTTAATAGATGTCTTCTCAATGAAGAAGATAATTGTTCCACAATTCTGTATGAGTAATATAAATACTGGTCTTAATTAATTTATACCTTGTTAAAAGTTTTATTTGCACACCTGATTATCAGAAAGTAAACTTACCATTTTTTGTTTACTGATGAAGACTAATACCGAGTCGAAAGCCAATACAACTTTTTCTTGAAAGAAAATTTATTCCTTCAACCAGGGTCTCGTATTAGTATTCCCGACCTCTGGCGTACAAATATTTAGTAGATTTTAATGTCATAAAACCTGCCCTTTTAACTTTTTTAGGTTCCTTTTAATTGCATATATTTAACTGCTCGAAGTGCTGGAATTTACTTAAAAATTGCTTCGAACAAGAAGATATGAAAAAGGACCTCGGTCTCAATTATATTACTTTGCGTTATGCAAGCGAAGGATATTTTGCAGGTTGTGGAAGTTTGTTAAATAAACTATAAACTTACGTTTATATATACATTAAAGGTTTAAATATGAAACCCTTAAATTTGAAACCTTGATACCGATACCTTAATATGAAACCTTGATACCGATACCTTGATACGAAACCTTGATACCGATACCTTGATACGAAATCTTGATACCGATACCTTGATACCCTTTTATTGTTTAAAGATTATTAAACATACGTTCAATAAATATACAATAAATACTGGTTTAAATAAAAAAGCCTTTAAAGGTGAAACCTAGATACCGACACCTTTAATATGAAACCTAGATACCGATACCTTTATTAAGAAACTTAGATACCGATACCATTATTAAGAAAATTGTCATAAAAAAAACGATCACAAAATTCTTAGCTTTTTTAAGAATATATAAAGTTTCACTTTTCACAGAAAAAAAAGATTGTTTAGTTTTGATAAACGACTCGATCACCAGAAAAAAAGTAGAGAAAAAAAAAACAAGCTCCGATTCAAACACAGAGTTAGCTTTTTACTTGGTTATATTATTTTTATACACTCCGGGGGGCGGGATGCCTCCAACTATCTAGTGGAGGCATTAAAAGAAAGGACAAATAAGTAAAAAAAGACATATTTACAAACGCTCCTGGAGTATTCTCCTTATGCCAAGACAATTGGCTGGAGAGATTTTAACATATTATTCCGAATCAGATTCTGAAGAGTCACTTTCTTGAAGACGTGCTCTTGCTGCTACAGCTGCTTTTCGACTAGGTCTTGAAGGCTTAGCTGTTAAAATCGACGTTGGGCTAGAAGATGTCGTAGAGGTAGATGGAACTGATGATGGAGGGTTCGTTTTTTGAGAGTTCCCGCTATGAGTTAAGGACAGCTCCAGAGGATATAAGTGTTTTATCGAATGATGATTTACTTGTCCTCCTGGAGACTTGACGAAAACTGATCTAACTTTTCCATCATCTCCATGTACTAATTGAGTGACGATGCCCAGCTGCCAAAAAGGGCGCTCTTTGACAGGACTACGTACGATTACCACATCGTCTACTTTGACCAAGTTATTCCATCCAGTCTGGTAAAGATCTCTACCTATCTCGCGGAGACTTAGAAGATATTCTTCATACCATCTGGTCCGAAATTCTTCAAAAGTGTCTGAGGATGATCGAAGAGATTTGATCAAAGCATTTCTAGTAGGTGTTTTAAATGGTTGAGCAACGTTCTCATTTCTCCACACCATGCTTGTTTTTGAATGAGGCTTCAAAAAACAATTAGGCGTGAGAGGAATTACATCCTGAGAACTTGACGTGTAGGTGAGAGGTCTCGAGTTTATGGCATCCGAAATTTCCGCAAGAATTGTTAAGAATTGAAAATATTCAATGGAGGATCGTCCGATGGTTTTCACGAGACAATCCTTTACCACTCTCAAGAGTCTCTCCCATAGGCTACCGGTCCAGGGACTGTATAAAGGGATTCTTCGATGTATGATGTGATTTTTACGGAGGAACTCCTGCCCATTTTCCGAGATGACAAATGATTCAAATGATTCGACTCCCTGAACAAAGGATTTTGCATTGTCGCTATACACAACGTCCGGTACTCCAAAGCGACTGACGAAACGTTTGAATGATTGGACGAATGACTCAGACGACATATCTGCTATATACAGCACGCACATTTAAGCATGTGTATATGATGATGAACATTTTTTGGGCCTGTGGAGAGCCTTTCACCTTCACCCACCAATGCTTGGTGAAGTCCACTCCTACATGTTGGAAAGGGCGGAATAGTTCCACTTGAGCCCTCGTAAAGTTGGTAAAGCGAGGATATTTAAATGCAAAGTTGTTGTACCTCTTGCATATGATACAGTCAGTAAGAACCTTTTTGATGGTAGCTCTGGCTGCGGTGATCCAAAAAAACTCTATGACAGATGTTTTTCAAAGTGGCTTTAAACCCCAAATGCTTGCACTCAAAGTGTGCATTTCTGATGAAAAGAAGAGTGAAATGATGACTTTTTCCCAAGAGGATGGGGTTTAGCACATCAAAATCATAGTAGTTGGATCGAGCAAGTCTTCCCTTGCTTCTTATAAGATGTTGATCATCAAGAAACAAGTTAAGATGATTGACCAGATCAGGTGGTGGTTCGTTCAACGAAGGATTAGCTCTTGCTCTTCTTAGAAAAGCAAGTTCTTTAGGGAAGGACTCTTCCTGCATCCTCCTTAAGCAATACAATCGTGCCATTGATTCACAATCAATGTTTATTTTTCGTGTGATTGCTGAAAACTTAAAAAGGAGAGAGCATACTCTTAATAGAGCGTGAAGATTGGAGAACTTTTCAAACTTGATCACAGGTGGTAGTACAGCTTGATTTGTAGTCAAAAGCACAAGAGAAGGATTGCTTGTGCTATTTTCCCACTCTGTTTCAGGCCAATAAATGGGGGCCGATGACAACCATTCAGGACCTTGTTTCCAAAATGAAAGGGATTTCCCAAATTCAGTAGTTGTCAGACCTCTGGTGAGGAGATCTGCAGGATTTTCTTCAGATCTTACGAAATGAAATTTGGGAATCAATTGCTGATTTTCTCTAAGAGAAGATATCATTTTTTGAATATCCTGAATCCTGTTTTTGACGAAAACGCTCTTGTTCTTTTTTCCTCCTTTAAGAATCCACTGCAAAGTAATTTGCGAATCAGAAAAGATGTTTAAAGTATTGAATTTTGAGTTAGGAAAGCCATCAAGGACCTGAGGTAGACACTTGAAGGCTAGAAACACCGACAAAAGCTCTAAGCATGGTAAAGTCTTTCCTTTTAAGGGGGAAACTTTTCCCTTAGACCAGAGAATGCTTGGTTCTTTGGCTGAAGAGGAAACATAGACCACAAAGCCATAGCAGGTAGAGCTGGCATCACAGAAGATGTGAAGAGACAGGTCGGAACTTTCTGTCTCGAAGCAGGACCTATCGAAAGAGATGTCCTTCAATAAGTTTAAATCAGAACTCAGCTTCTCCCATGAGGTCCTCAACTCCTCGTCAATTTCGTCATCCCACCCCATCTCTTGTTCCCATGTTTTCCGCATGAGAAGACGGCCTCTGATGGTAACAGGAAGGAACAGGGAAAATGGGTCAAAGACCTTGGCAATTTGAGAGAGAAGCTGACGTTTTGTTTTGGTTGTTAAAGAAATATCAAAGTCACTCAGTCTGATAGAATCTGAAGCAGTATCGAAAAGATATCCCAGAACCCTTTCTTCCGGATTTTGGTGTGATGATTGTTTTCCCTCAGACTCTAGGAGTGTTCTAAGTTCAGGACTATTTGTGCTCCAAGAGCACAAATCAAAACCACCCTCGCTCATGCGAGTTGTAGTCTGATAAAATATGTCTGTTACAGTGTTGATCGAAGAATGAGAGAAGATAAAGTTGTCCATATAAAAATTGTGCTCCAGTAATGAAGAACAAAGATCAGGTGGATACTTTTTCGCGTGGTGTCGTATAACGGCACCGAGTATATAGGGGCTGACTGCCAGACCAAAGATTATGGATGTATATCGAAAGGTGTTCAGAACACCATTTTCTTCCCAGAAGAAGCAGAACCTATTACGATCCTCCTCCTTCTTCAGTCTAATTTGTAAAAAAGCCTTCGATATGTCTGCCAGCACTACATACTTATTGGTTCTAAATTGTAAAAGCAGTCTAAACAAAGAAGCCATCAGATCTAAACCGGGGTAGCAAGCCTGGTTAAGAGATGGACTATTCCCGACCCGAAGGCTGCAGTTGAAGACCGGCCTCACTTTGGTTGTCACCTGCTCGGCA
The DNA here is from genome assembly GCA_015478945.1 of Trachelipus rathkii. Classification (NCBI taxonomy): domain Eukaryota; kingdom Metazoa; phylum Arthropoda; class Malacostraca; order Isopoda; family Trachelipodidae; genus Trachelipus; species Trachelipus rathkii. The sequence goes on from JABUQX010027894.1 coordinate 28,554, forward strand.
GTCTTCACTACAGGGCGATGTGGTATCCATATGTGCTTGTGAAAGTCCCTCGGAGACACCTGTATACGCTCGATGATTCCATCGGCCAGATACTGACGAAAAATGTCCCCATAAGTAGACTCGAGGTTTTGTCTTTGAAGGTTTTGCTTTACTCGATGAAGAGCTGCAAGGGCCACTCGGTGGTTTGATGGTACCTCTTTTAGCACATCTTCGTACCACGGAATTTCTACATGATACCTTCCCTCCTCGAATCCTATGCTCTCATGGAATTTGCGATTGAAAATGGTGTCAATGGAGCCTTGGTCGGCTTCCTCGTTGATGCCAATAGATTCCAGTTTGTATAGGTTTTCGAGACCCACGTCCAGGTCTATGTTAGGGTGTGTGTGAAGAAGAGGATCGAAGTAGGAAGGAGATGGATCTATAATAGAGTTGACGACTGTTTCGGGAATTTTATTTATAGACTGACGGAGAGAAGAGGTCAACTTTGATTGTCATGAAGACTCTTCCTCCTTTTGTTCATGAAAAGAATTAAAGTTGAAAATTGTGTCAATTTGAGAAGGTGTCAAAAAACTCTTGACAGGGCCGAAGGGTATGAAACCATGGCAGGACTCAATAGCACTTCCTCTCAAACAGTTGACAACTTTGAAATGTTTCATCAGGTATAATGAATCTATCCCCAGTAGACACTCCACATTTTCTACACTATCTTCATGGCGGCCCTTATAGTAGAAACGATCCGCAATCTTATATCCATTGCGCCTGATGTTATATTCGGCTCCCATTAATCCCCTTACCTCAAATCCGATGTTAAGACCAGGATCTATGAGCATGGGAACTTTGAAAAAAGAGTCACAACAGAGATTCAGATCCAAGTCTATGGAATGCATTGTTCTGGATTGTTCTCCTAAAAACGTTTTAATTGTTTTATTGCTACTAGGAAGAGAAGACAAATCCACTCCTAACTTCTCCAGGACTCCATTATGACAGTAGCTCCTCTGGGAACCAAAATCAAGAAGACAGCGTACCGCTACAATTTTATTTCCTTTTTTTACCTTAAGGGAAACAGTAGGAAGAATGTTGCCCGATGGAGTGGATCCAGCATTGATACATAGATGATTTCGACTGGTATCATCATCTTCTGTAAAGGTGGCAGCAGACGACGATGTAGAAGGTTCATCAATGGGTTTGGGTCCTTTTCCCTTGCTATTGGTCTTAACGCCTGAACAGCAAAGAGCAGAGATGTGAGCCTTGCTTTTACACAAGACGCAAGGAAAGTTAAGACCATAAGTCTTTGCTGGACATAATAATGTCTTGTGTTTAGTGCTGCTGCAGCAGGCACAAAGTCCTAAGGCACTGCAGCGCTCTCTTCTTGCGGCCGGATTGGGATAGGTCGAACAAGAGGACATGAAATGAGCACCCCCACAAAGCTTACACTTAACTGAGAAGGTTTCGTTTGTAGCTTTAGATTCTCTAGGAGAAGAAGTGGTTCGCTCCTGCATGGAGCTCTTTTTTGAAACTTTCGATACATAATAAGAAGAGGTCTTCTTTTTGCTTGGGGGTGAAGAATTAGACATCTTTTTTGAAGTAGAAGAGAGAGGTTTATTTTTCATCCTTTCCATAGATTTCAAAATCATATGATATTGTTCAAAAATAGTAATAACAGATGGGTACTCCACATTGGTAACGATCTTCATTTCTCTTAAGAAATTTTGAGGCAACTTATCAACCAGAATATGGCTGAGAAGTTTACACCCTGCTGAATCTTCCTCCAAAAGATCCACTCCGAACTCTTTTAACTCGTGGAGGTGAGCCCGTACCTCTGTTACGAAAGTTCTCACTGCTTCAAGATTCTTAGAATCCAAAGCAGGAGCAGAATATATTTGGTGCAGTAATGAATCAATAATAAAGGGCTCGTCCAGATATAGTTCTTTCAATATCTGTAAAGCTACTTCATAATTTGCGTCTATATTTGGGAGGTGCTCCACATCCTTCTGAGCTAGGCCGGAAAGATGGGATTTCAAATATTGAAGCTTGGCAGCTTCTGAAAGGTCACGTCTGCACCCGATGATGTTTTCAAAAGAAAGCAAAAAAGATCGAAACTGAAGACGGTCAGTTCCTCCCGAAAAGCTTTTACACTTTAGTGGAGGAATTTTGACTTCCTGTTTGTGTGTAGTTAAAGTCTTCAGCATAGAATGGACCTCAGATTGTTGCTGGTCCGATTCCCTGAGGGATTGTATTCCTGATGCTGACTCATGGAGCGAAACGTTGGCAGCCGGAAGGCTGAATAAATTTTGGATTTTCTGCTGCTGAAGATGGTAGTGGGTGGATCCCACTAATTCCTCATCCAACAATTTAGAATTGTATTGCAGTATATCTGAAGCACAAATTAAGGCCTCAATTTCTCCATCGTATCTGCGTATCTCTCCTAACATTACTGACACCTCCTCCAACACAGACGAAACAAGAGAAAGGTCACCATCTTTTACGATTTCAGCTAATTGCTTGAACATGATTGTTATTTTTCGCTTCAATGTTCCTCTTGATCTCCTCAGAGGAACTAATTTAGCCTTTACATCATCTGTCACCCTTTTCTCCTCCTCGGGGGCGGTGTCACCTACGCTGTTTCCGATATCCGTAGATATGGAAGTTTCCATTTGATGAAGCAAAGTGTTCAACGAAGACAAATCAGCTGGTTCCATTTTGAAAATTTTAAAGTTTGTGCTATTTTGATCGGCGGGGGGGGGGGGCTTTAAAGGTGCCCTGAGAGGCTAAATGACCCTATATATAAAGTTGCTCCACCTCACGAACCTCAACGACTACCAAATTGGAAGCACAAACTATCACACCACTTTAATTAAAGAGTTAGAAATAGATGTCACGTGACAAAAAGACGAAAGGGGATGGTGTCATTTAAAATGAAGGCAGTATGAGTGAGACCTACACACACACCACACACACATATATATATATACATCCTTAGTGGGTATATATATAGTACCATATAATAAATATATATATATATATAATATATATATATATATATATATATATATATATATATATATATATATATAATATATTATATATAATAATATCATATATAATATTAGGGCTAATAGATAAACAAACCTTTATATATATTCATAAGCGTTATTTATCTTTTAGCCTTTTCAGCTTATTAATTCTTAAATGATAAACTATTCACACTTTTGCATAAATCAACCGTGCTCAATGAGCAATTAGCTATTCTACTGCAAAAGTAAATTATTAAATTTCCCTGAATATATCCGTTAGCAGTAAATGCTTATTGGTTGTACGGGGAAAGGGAATAGTAAGAATAGAAATATTAGGTAAAGTTTAGTTTGAAACTTTAATTGTAATATAAACAGAAGAAAGTAAATTTTCTTTCAATTTTTTTTATGTAAGATTAAGTAAGTCAAACATAAAAAATAAATAAATGGTTTTATTCTAAATTGTTATTTTAAATTGTAAAATTGTAAAATTGCAATTACTTAATTGGGAAAACAGCTGAAACTCATTAGCCGAAGGGTTGGTATATCTTGGCAGGATCAACCGGAAATAAGAATACCTTAATAGATGTCTTCTCAATGAAGAAGATAATTGTTCCACAATTCTGTATGAGTAATATAAATACTGGTCTTAATTAATTTATACCTTGTTAAAAGTTTTATTTGTACACCTGATTATCAGAAAGTAAACTTACCATTTTTTGTTTACTGATGAAGACTAATACCGAGTCGAAAGCCAATACAACTTTTTCTTGAAAGAAAATTTATTCCTTCAACCAGGGTCTCGTATTAGTATTCCCGACCTCTGGCGTACAAATATTTAGTAGATTTTAAAGTCATAAAACCTGCCCTTTTAACTTTTTTAGGTTCCTTTTAATTGCATATATTTAACTGCTCGAAGTGCTGGAATTTACTTAA
>JABUQX010027894.1:42500-52500 GCA_015478945.1 Trachelipus rathkii
AATAATAATAATAAAATAAATCCATAATAATAATAATAATATAAAAATAATAATTGAATAATATGCTTGATAAAAGTAAAGAAATGATATAATATATATAATATAAATTTTAAATAATAAATAATAAATATAATAATACTAAAATAATAATGTAATTATATAATAATAATATAATAATTAATATTAATAATAATAATAAAAAATAATTATAAATATAATATAATATAATATAATAATAATAAATAAAATATAAAATAATAAAATAATAATAATAATAATAATAATAATAATAATAATAATAATAATAATATAATAATAATAATAATAATAATAATAAATAATAATAATATAAAAATAGTTATAATAAATAATAATAAATAATACTAAAATAAAATATAAGAATAAAAATAAATAATAATAATAAAATTAGTAATAATAAAATAATAAACATAATAATAATAATAATATTTATTAACAATAATAATAATTCATAAATAATATTTGTAATATATATAATATAAATAAAAATATAAAATATTATTTAAATTATACATAAAAATAATATAATAATAATAATAATAATAATAATAATAATAATAATAATAATAATAATAATAATAATAATAATAATAATAATAATAATAATAATAATAATAATAATAATAATAATAATAATAATAATAATAATAATAAATTACATTGCTATACCTAGTGCACAAGGAATGAAAAACTGCATGAATTAAACTCTTGCTTTTCGATTAACTAAGGAATAAAATTCCTCTGGGATTGTGAATCGTCTGACCGTTGGCTGTCCCAATATACCAAAAATTGATAACATTTGGTCATTGTGTACATATAGTTTATATGAACTTTATTTACATATATAAATGTAATTAGTTTGTGCATATTTAAATTTTATTTATTTATTTTTTTTTTTTGTGCATTGAAGCATGCCATAAAAAATTAAAATATTAATTAATGTTTTGTGTTTTTGCCTTAGAGACTTAGAATATAATATGAGCAGTATAATTGATGAGTTTTATAACACGCAGACAAAAATTTATCAAAAATGAGTCTTATGTAAAGTATATTATAAAGCCCATTTTTGAGTGTTTTTGATGTGTGGCTTATTAGACATTTGTTATACCGTTCATATGTTGGTTTAAGGAGGCTATACACATTCAGTGTTCGCCGAACTTTTCAGCGAACTTTTTTAGGGCGAATGCACGTTATTAGTGCTTTGTTTGCCATACACCAAATGTTTTCTATCGCTTATCAATAAAATAGCACACCAAAGGATGATTCGTCCAAAAATATTCATTGAAAAGTTTCGCTGAATACCGAATGTGTATAGTCGCCTTTATAATACTGTAAACCCAGCTGTATAACAACAATCATTTGCACGAACCTTCGCCCAATTACGAACAATAGCACTATTAAGGTAGGTCCTATTTTTAAAGTTATTACTAGTTTATTTGTAAGTTTTTTGTTAATAACTCTTATATCAATTTATTTTTGTTCATAAGTTATTATTATTATTATTATTATTATTATTATTATTATTATTATTATTATTATTATTATTATTATTATTATTATTATTATTATTATTATTATTATTATTATTATTATTATTAAAATCATTATGTATTATTTTATTATATTATATTTTATTAATTTAAAATTGTTTTATTAATTATTAATATTATTTTTATTTTATTATTATTTTTATTATTATATATTTTTTAAAAACGATTTTTTTGAAGATATTATTATAATTATTCTTATTTAAATATTATTATTATTAATTAATTTTATTTTAATTTTAAATTATTATTATGATATTATTATTATTATTAAATCAATTATTATTGATTGATCGACTGGGACAGTTGACTATTATTGTAGTTATTATTATTATTATTATTATTATTATTATTATTATTATTATTTTATTATTATTATTATTATTATTATTATTATTTTTATATTATTATTATTATTATTATTATTATTATTATTATTATTATTATTATTATTATTATTATTATTATTATTATTATTATTATTATTATTATTATTATTATTGTATTATTATTATTTTATTATTATTTTATTATTAATTATTATTATTATTATTATTATTATATTAATTATTATTATTATTATTATTATTTTATTATTATTATTATTTTCTACAATTTTCACTATCGCTCACGGGAAGAGCCCTATTCAAGGAAGGGGTATTAAAACATTTAAAGTGACGTCATGTAACGAAAATTTCGCCGATGAGCACAAAAGCAGTCCTTAAAGTGAGGGAGATTAAATTCAGCAGGAAACACAGAAGATAAAAGAGAATTCCACAGAAAAGAAGTGGCTGGAAAGAAGAAAGCACCACAGCGAACAAGCCTGGAGCTGCCAATATCTACACAAAACTCGTGTGCAGACAGTGGACCTCTTGTACTACGAGCTCGTCGTAAAGGTAGTGCTACGTTAGTGGTCAGCTCTCTCGAGCACTTGTCGCTGTGGTACCTATAGAAAAGAGATAAAGCTCCAATATCGGGTCGCCAGATAGAGGGTCAAGTGAATTGGAAAGTACAGAACAGTTTATAAGCCTTTTGGCCTTTGACTCAACCCTTTCCAAAAGCCGAGTGAAAACAGAGCCCTTCCCCAATATGAGGGCAGTACTCCATACAGGAGCGGATGAGACCCTTGTATAGTTGGAGTAACTGAGAAAAGTAAAAAAAAGTCACGCAATCTAAACAGAACTCCCAGCTTCTTTGAGGCCTCCTTCTTTGAGACGATAGAACCATCGAAAGAGATAAGAAACCTAGAAGGTGTCTTAGAGAGGGATATTTATATAAGTTTGGTTTTTAAAGAATTGATTTTTACAAGGTTGAGACGGCCCCACATGAAAATTCAATCCAGATCAGAGAGAATAAAATCGGAAAGATTAAGATGAGAGGCAATTCTAGAAGCAAAAGATGGAGCAGATTTGAAATCAGTTTATGAATGGAGTGTCTAGTCATAGGCATATGAATGGATAGAGTTAGATGAACAGCTGAGAAGATCATTAATGAAAAGCAGGAATAGAGTAGGAGATAAGACAACCCTGAGGAACACCACCATTGACATGGAAGGAGGAAGAAGTCACCCCATCAACTACGATATTGAGCGATTTGAAAGAAAGATAGACATAAGTAAGCAAAGAGAAAGAGAAATCCCAAAGGAGTTGAGCTTGGAAAGTAGTGGCGCCTGCCATACCCTGTCAAACGCCCTAGATATACCAAGCGTCATCATACATGTCTATAAACCATGCCAAAGTATGACACCAGTAGACCTCGAGGACCGAAAGCCTTACTGGTGATCGGAAAGAAGAGAATGAGATTCCCAATGATCTAAGAAATGAAAGTTGAGAAGAGTTTCAAAAATCTTAGATAGGATACAAGCAAGAGCTATAGGAAGATAGTTAGAATAATCAGAGTGGCTACATTTTTTCGTAATTGGTTGGACATATGTGGCCTTCCAGCACTGAGGGAAAGTGATAGTATTGATGCATAGAGCGAATAAGAGGAGGAAAGATAGATTTACAGAAGTTGTTAGAGATATTTTTGAACGAGAGGTGGCTCCAGCTCAGAAGCACGCTCCCTCAAAACTCAGGGTGGAATGCCATCCGGGCCGCTTGCCTTCCTAACGTTCATAGATTTCAGGAGTCCGTGCATCCGATCAAATGTAATCATGGGTGAAGGCATGGGACACCTGAGAGGAAAAGGAGGAGGAGGAGGAGGAGGAGGAGTCCAGGGTTGAATTATATAAAAACATTAGGCCGAAAAGATTGGCCTTTTCAGTTGGAGTATTAGCAACAGAACCATCAGAGCGAATAAGAGGAGGAAAGTCAGATTTACAGATGTTGCTAGAGATATTTTAGGAAAGAGTCAGTAGGAGAGCCAAGGAGGTCAAGGCATTTTTGTTTTATGAAAGTCCGCATTGCTCGTCGAAGAGTATCCCTGCAACGATTTAGAGCTGAATGAAAATTAGCAAGAGTGATAGGAAGGAGAACGAGAGTTTTTCCAATCCCGATATGCACTGTCTTTAGTCTGAGCGACCCTAGAACAGGCACGATTGAACAATGGATTTTGAGGAGAGAAAGATTTAATCCAAGAAGGAATGAACATGTTCATCCCATCAACAATTACAGCTCCCACCTTATCGGCAGAAGCCGAAGCGTCTTCAAAGTCAAAGCAGGCACTCCTGTTATAGTTAGCGTAGAAGCGACCCAAAGCCCCCAATCGGAAAGATTAAAGTGCCAGAAATTATGCAAAGGGCAGGATGGAGATGTTGGAGAGAAAGTATTAAAATTACGAGACATAAAGTTGTGGCCAGATTTACCAATAGGAGCGAAGGAGGTGTATTTATAGAGAGAAGGACTAGTGGTGAGACATGGGTCAAGTGTGTTCAAGAATTGGTTGGTACCATCTGGAATGTATTTAGGTTGCTTAATTAGTTGCTCCAGATCTTTGAGAATGCTGAATGATTAGACTTCCCCCCCCATCTGAAGCAGTGTGAGAGGACCCCAACCATTCAGAGTTGTGTACATTGAAATCTCCTAAATAGAGAACCTCAGCACTTGGATGAGAAGATATAACAGTCTCGTGAGAAGTAGTAAGATATTCAAAATAAGCGTGAAAATCTGTTCTGTTAGGAGAACAGTAGCAGTAGCACAAGATCATTGCAGTAGGAAGAAGAAAGATTTTAAGCCATAAAACATCAAAGTTTAGTATATTCGAGATTTTCGAGAAGTGTTACAGGAGTGTTAATGTTTACATAGGACATACTCCACCCTTCAGACGGAAATTATGAAATAAGTTATAGTTAGATATGTTAAAAGAGCTAGAGTATGAAATCTTAGCTATTTGGGTCTCAGACAAGAGCAAAAGGCTAGGGTTAGAGTTAGCGAAGTGGTACTGCTGTTGTTGTTATTATTATTATTATTATTATTATTATTATTATTATTATTATTATTATTATTATTATTATTATTATTATTATTATTATTATTATTATTATTATTATTATTATTATTATTATTATTATTATTATTATTATTATTAGTGCTATGTGATTTCAATAGTTGTGTATTAGATTAATGTTCAAAAGTTTTATACCTACTGTATATGATATATAGCAAAATTTTAAAGAATCAATGCCCCACAGATCTTGTCCCTTGTCTAACCTCTCGTCAATGGAATACATCGAAAGAAGTGTTCAAACTGAAGCTGTAAATACAACAGCCAGCAACAGCAGGAAAAGTTCCCATGAATCGAGGATCTCGAAAGATATTTTAAGTAACATAAGAAAGGGTAGCACTGACAGTAGGCATGAAAGTGAATCAAAGCCTGTTGCAATCCCATCAGTTAATTTAGGACGAAGTGTATCTGCTGGAGACAAAGCTAAACACGCAATTCCAAAGGTCAGCAAACGTTGGAATCAAACTTTTCAAGACCATTCCCATTCCCAATTTGTTATACCACCTTTTAAAGGCGGTTCTGGTCCTACCCCTTCAGAATCTTTACCAATGCTTTCAGCTCCAGCTAATTATGACAATAAAGAAAATTCTTTTAATTTTTCTGCTAAACCTGAAATTATTTGCCCGCTCAAGAAGTGAATCCAGATAGCGCAATAATCGCTTCCCCTCGAAGAGTGATTTAACATAAGCAGATATCCACCTAGTGTTTTTTATATTTAAATATAGCAATTTGAAACTTATATAAATGTGATTTTTAGAAAATTATTGAAAATATTTCGAACATCCATGGAAGTTATTTTTTTTAATAATTTATTATACTTAGTTATTAATTATATTTCGGGTCCAAGTTAAGTGCTTTCAAATATTAAGCTTTTTGAATAGATAAAATTAATTCTAATTTCTAATGATTTATTGTAAAAAGACTCAAAGTTTTACTCTTCAAGTGTTTTCATTTCTATATATCACTTTTATAAGATTTCGTCTTTGGGATATGAAGAGCATGTTTTATGCGGATGCAGATGCTTTTATTAGAGCTATGATTTATTTGTCATGTTTTCTTATTTACATGCTTATATATGTTAAATAAAATGTGCTTCCCTTCTCTTTTCAGTCTTTCTTAGCCTAGGAATTATATACCTAGAATATATTTCTAAGACTATTACCTGATTTGCATACCCTTCTTTCGTCGTCACACACATTTCGGGCTGCGTGTTTATTATTTAATTTTATGAGTGCTCTCATACAAGAGAGAATCTGCTAATGGTCGATGGGATTATTCTCGTCTGTACCCGACAAAAATAAAAAAATCAGATAATATAGCATTCGAGAGCCAAAGATACGAGTAAATGGTAACACAATCACATTGAGGAATTTTGCATATACTAATATAATAGTAATTGAAAACTCAAGTGAAAAGTTGATAAAGAAGACTTAATTAGCAATAATATGATATTAGATAATGTTGTTTTTTTATTTAACTGATCTCGATATAGGATTATTCAATTTATATTTGCACTATTTTTTATTTACTAGGAAAGCGTTGCTTCCCTTGCTACTATGGTAACCTGACAGCAACTTTCTGATATAGTAAGCGGTAACTAAATATATATATAATATTAATAACATCACATATTTATATATAACCACTATATATCAATAACATATTATAGTATAACGTAGATACTTACACTATAAGAAATTATATATATATAATAAATATTCACAATTATATATCTAGTATAATATCCTATATACATATATATAATATAATTTTAAGGTAATGATCAAGGTTACATGCTCATTATTATACTAATGCACACAAATTATAATCAAGATAAATATTATTGTTAATAAAATAATATACAAACTACAATATGTATAATAATACAATATATATATTATTATATATAACTAGTATAGAATATATATATAATATATATATGGTATTCATGTAAAATAATATAATACTAATCATGGTATTTCTATAAAGTGTTATAATTATTAAACATTATATAAATTATAAATATTATAACTATAGCATTCCAAATATAAATAATATATAAAAGAATGACATTGTATTTCATTTTAGGGTTAGAAGGTTGAATGAGAAACAATTTTAATAATAGAAGGGTAATGTTCTTTTTTATTATATTATATTATATTTGGTATATATATTTATTTTATAAATAATATTAAATTATATAATATTATTACTAATATATAATTTACATTATAAATATCATGATATTAATAATTAAGGGTAATGAAAAAAAGTTTATGCTCAACATTACAATATGCACGGAGCTGAGATGAGAAGCTAATATAATTATAATATATATATAGGAATTCCCTGTTAAATATAATAATGTTTAGAAGATAATATAGTATTATTTTTATTATTATAAGTATTATATTATTGTAAAATTAATAAGTATTATTACTTATTAGGCATACTTTTATCCATGGACCTATAGTATGTTAGTATCGAAAAGGAATATAGTTAAGGTATTAGTAACTAATAATATAAATATAAATATATATATATAACCAATAGATATATATAACTATTCAGCTATTGAGTCACTAAACCCGTTACCTATTTATTTTCTGCATATATAATATATTATTTTATCGTATTTATCAATGTTTCATATATGATGTCGTACATCAGTTAGAGAAGTAAACAACGTATCGCTTGAGGGCATTGTTAATAATAGTATTCATTTTTAATATATATATGTATAAAATATATATTAAATCTATGTTATATATATAATATTATAATTAATACTATAAGAAATTGGGATCGTAGTAATACCCGGGGTAACAATTATACTCATATGAAACAAACCCATTCGCTCATATAAATAACAGCCGTTTTGTATCTTTAAATTGAGTTACTAATAATTTCCTTACATATAAATATATAATTAACAAAATGTATTATAATACATTTCATAAATAACATTACTAATATGGAATAATATTTTTAAATATAGTCCTATATTATCTGAATAAAATAAATGCGCAAACATATAATATTTTAATAGATGAAAGACTATTTATTATATAAGTATTTACGTATTATGTATTTTATTTATCCAATAGTTAGAAACAAAGCTTGTTTTTAATAAAAATATATTTTGCAGTAATGTTCTTGAACAAGAAGGGGAGAACCTTATACTAACTATTAAATAACATTATGCAATATACATATAATGAAATAAATGATGGAACAGCACACTTCATGTATATGATATTTATAATCCAAATATCTATTTAATATTGCTGGACCTAAGTTCTTGGGTATGAAAGGGCATTAAAAGAAGAGAAAGAAAAAAGGAGTGAGAAGAAGTATATTAGGAAGCTGAAACTTTACAAAAGTAAAAGAAAAAAGGTTCGAAAGAGTATAGTTCAGTCCCGCGTCGCGAGAAATCAATATGGATAGTGATTGATTTTTAACTCCTGATTTAGTGCTTAAGTGGTAGAAAAATTGTTTCTATGAGTTGCTACCTCGTTGAAAAATCTGGTAACAATACGCAATCAAAAAGTCACTTCTTGGCTACCTCGGTTGGACGTCACTTTAGAGAGAGGTAGAGAGAGGAAGAGAGAGAGAGATGAGAGAGAGAGGAGGAGATACAAGAAGAGAGAGAGAGAGAGAGAGGAGAGAGTTCACAGTGTCTGTTCTGAGATCACATAATTTCCAGATATCCAACTACAAATTATATCAAATGTATTCTTTTGTTGAATCTAGACATAAATATTGTCTATATTGTTGAATTTGTGCATCTCTCAGTTATATTTTGATGTTGCCACAGCAAAAGACATTATACTTATTATAAGAGCTCCATAAGTGAACTCACTTAGCGTTTATAATATATATATATATATATTATAATAATATATATATATAATAATAATATACTATATATATATATATACTATATATATAATATAATATATACTAGAGAGAGAGAGAGAGAGAGAGAGTCCGAGTATTAAAAGTTACTTGAGTCGCCGCTGATATATATATAGTATTTATTAATTATATATATAACTATATATATATATATATTTATATACTAATATATATTATATATATATAATATATATATATATGATTAAAATTATAGTATCTATAACTTATATATATATGTAAAATATGTAATTATAATATAAATATATATATAATAATATATAGTATATAATATATATATATATATATATATATACTATCTATATATATATTATATATAATATTATATATATATAGTATATATATAATATTATATTATATATAATATAATATATATATATATATATATATTATATAATATTAATATATATATAATATATATATATAATAATAATATATATAAGGTATTAAATTTGTAATGAATTCATTAGATTTAAAAAGCTATATTTTTGTTTCCTATTCTAAGTAAACTTTCCTCTCTTTTCTTAAAAGAAAAATTGGAGCCAGGAACTGACAGGTTCTTCTACATATAATTTATACATATTTACAAAATCTATCATGAAGCTTTTAAAGGAAATCTACATACTTGCATATATATTATATATATATATATATTTATATATATTATATAAGTATATATATATATATATATAAAATGAATATATATATATAGTATATAATAAAAATATATATATTATATTTTTTGAGTTTATGTATCAGGACCCCACCATGGCCCACCAAGGGGCCACACGGGTTGAATAATCAACCCCATGGGTGGGCGATTACATACGTAATTATAAAATGTCATTAAAGAAAATTTGGATGGTGAAATGAATATCCAATCAAAAATAAACAAAGAGCATAATAAAAATGTCCTTACATTATAAATAGTCCTAATATTGCATAGCGAAATTTAATGTTGTGAAGAATATTCAGTTTTTGGTATAAGAGAAAATAGAGTTAATATTAAAGTGGGAGATCAGATATGATATGGGATA
>JABUQX010027894.1:65000-70000 GCA_015478945.1 Trachelipus rathkii
ACTCATAAATGAAGGTTGAACGATGGTTGTGAACAGAGAATAAGTCTCCATGGTCCTTACTCTTTCTATTAATTCTAATCTCTGATATGTCTCGAGCTTAATCTCTGAGTTTGAATGATTTCTCTATTTTTCATTTCATTTATTAAATCTTCTTAACTGCACGGAGTTCTTGATGTAGACTCGTATAATATATGATTAAGTAGCTTGTTTAAATTTCAGCTGATTACTCAATAGAGTTGAGATTGTTATAGAGTCCGTTATTCAGTTGGTCAGCGCAGCTCTATATATAAAATACAATGTGTGTCCTCATGATGCTTCTGGAGTGCTGAGTTTTTGCTCTGTCCTCATTTGTGATGGGATGGAACGACTTTCGAGTTAAGTCAAGATTGTCATTATATTGTACTTTTAGTCAGCTTCTCCACATAACCTCTTACGATTTGTAAGTATATATTCTTTTGGCTTCGGCCATTGTGAATTCTTAGATAACTACACACAATTATGGATTTTACGCACTCTTCGAATATCCTACACTAATCCTGAAGCAGTCGCTCGTCTTTAGTTGGTGAGTTGGAGTGTTTGAGTATTTTATATTTCCTGTTATTTTTTATTCCACGATTATTACCAAGTCTTGAAGATCTATTTATAATGACGATAGTTTTATGCGTCCTCCTCGAAACGTTTTGTATAATTTCTACTCACTAACATACCACGCTCGTCTTGTCTGATGTATATTGTAATCTCGGTAACTGATAATCAATAGCACTTTTCTGAGTATAGATTATACAGAGGAGATAGAGGACAATTTACTGATGCGAGGAGTAGGTGAACTGACTGTTAATGAACGTCTGTTTATTATCTCGTTATAGATGTAGAGCGACCATTGTTCATAGACCCATTATATTTGTTAATGCTCAGAATATAGTTATTTGGTACGTTAATGCCCTCGGAGGTAGGTACTGTGGATTATTCTGTGAAGGATTAATTTGGTTAGTGAAAATTAAACGGTGATGATTGTAATTCAGTGAGAGATGGAGGTTTATGAGTATACTTTTGATTGTGTTTTAGAGTTTATCTTACTATCTTGTCAATCCTTTAATGGTCTATTCGTATTGGTAGCGTATTTTCTCACGGCTCTTAAACAGTATTGAACATTGTATTTGGTTTGCTAAGATGCAATATTTGTTTTAGAGTGATAATGTCGATAGTTGTTGTGTATGCAGCTCGATAAGAGAGGAGTCGAGCGGGAGGAAGTGCGGGAATATAAAATTTCGCTCGATTATAACAGGGACCGGCCGGATTGTTGACAGTCTTTATTGACAGTATGAAAGATATTTAAAAAGCTTCTTAAAACTATTCTGTTTTTCTGGAATAGTAAACAGCTGTAGAGCGTCGTTTTCTCTCATTAAGTACTTTCATCTGTGTCATTTAATTAGATTTGAAAAGATCTTCATTTCATTACTTTTATAGAAAAGTGTTTTCTGACAAAACTACTCCTGTATTGTTTTGGACGAGACTGAAATATAAGCACGTTTTTCTCTGTAGTGATAGGCACAGGCTACACCGTGCTAGTCGTGATAATAGGCATTGACTCGAACTCATTCATTACATTGTAGAGATAGAGAACGGCATGTGAGTTAAGATATTAATTATACTGTCTCGATGGTGAATAACTCTCACCGTTGATTGTGTGCTCGAAATCGTGATATGACTATAGAGGAGGTGTATGTTTCTTGCGCGTGTAGGTGAATACTATGGTGATTTTCGCATAAGATTTTTTGACAATATTGAGCGTACTATCGGCAAAAGTAGCTAGTTCTTGCAGGGGAACAATTAGGATCGACGAGTGTGTGCTAACGCAGCAGTAATTTTCGTGCGCACTCTCTGTGTTCAGCGAACTTTCTAGTTTCTTCATACTGGTAGCGAAAAGAACAGAATAGAGTACCTCGTTGACCTGAAAACCGATGTTATTACAAAACTCAACCTACAGGAGAGTAGCCCAATCAATTGAAGAAAGATATGAGCATTAATTCAGAATAATAGAATCTGAAGGCAATTCGATCACCATAAAGAGAACCACCACATAAGTCAAAGCTTTTTTTACAACGTTTTCTAGCAATCTGTTTTATCCCAGACGTGTTTAAAAGTATCTGAGTTTTATAAATGATTGTAGGTTGATAAGGCTAGATGTGTGGAGTTAATGCATAGGAAGAGTAATAAATATCCTTTACAGGCCTTGTTATAATAGAATGAGAACGACGAAAGTTTATATACATGAATTATCGATAAGTGTATACTATTTCAACGGATCTTAGCACTGACACAAGTCTTCAATTGTGATATATTTGCGTTGATCACGAATAAATCATATTAAACACCTTAATACTCAAGTATCAGAAAGTGTATTACATGATAAAAAAGATAGTATGAGAAATACGGGTAGAAGTGTGATTACATCATGCACTACTCATAACTCGATAATGGTAATATCAGTGCCTATTGATGTTTCTAACTTATCCTTTGAGAAGCTCAAGAATGTAAACATGACATATTGTGTGTATTTATCAGCGGTATTTACCTACTTGTATTAGAGAGTAGATAATAAACACTCGTGAAGGAGTGCTTTCATTACTTAAAGAGAGTCAGTTGTTCAATGAGATAGGTTAAACTCATTATTGTAATAATATTTTCCTAAGATATACACTAGACAAGTGTAATTTTGTTATGAGTCTGTTGGATACCAATAAAATACTGTTGCTGAAAGTCTCACACTCGTAAATACTCTATTTTTCAAAATTTTTAATAAATATATCGCATATAAAATCATCACACTTTCTCTTCCTGTTGATATATTTTATATGACGGTTTTGTAGAGCGCCGCTGATAAGTTATAAGTATTCGACAATTATCACCAAATTGTGTTATTGTTAGAAAATTTTATTTGAGGAATTATGGTGCTATTTATGACGATATACTTGCCCTTTCATATCATGTTATCAATCAATAAATGATATAACCTTGAGATTATATGCATTTATTGTAGTCTACGTCTAATAGATAATAGAGTAATGTTCACAACTCTTATGTTCTCGATGACCTCTCGAGCACTGTCTGTTCTTTATCTTTAACTCATTTGAGTCTCATAATGATCTGTATGACATTTCTTGAATAGAACCTCATTGTTATTTATTATTCTCATCAAAGAATTACTTCAAATAATTTAATCTCATTTTTGTATGTGTGACTTTGTCGGTAAAATTATTTATTCACATTTCAATAGTTTGTTTTATGTATGTATTATTAAAATTATTTACTTCATACCTATTTTTATTTTTTTAGTTCAATATTATCTTCCATTTTTTTTTATGTTATAATGGCTGTCAATATAATATCCTTCACTTTCAGCTTGCTAGAGATTTTTGATTATACTATATCTTACTAATATCTTATTTTCGAATCAATAATGCATAATATATACTTAAATGATTAGGATATCGATGGATCACGTGCTCTCTATTACTATATAGAGTATACGATACACTCAGTTATTGTCATATCTACATATTACTTGTTTGTGGAGGTTTGAGAGGAGAGTTGGTACATATATTATATTGTCCGTGTCATATATGATGTGTATCTGTCTAAATACGTCAGTCATGAGTCTTCTCACAAGTTTGACTGACTTATACCTTTTTTGCACTAAGTATAGATAAAAACTCATATCTACAAAAGTGGCAATACTGCATATATGAGTCGTAGTAACCTATATCGAATAATAGTGATAAACTTTCCAACTTTAAACTCGCCATTTATTTAAGCAATCATTTGAGATTAACATGTTCATCTGGAGATATTTGTTAGTTTCTATGAGAACTAAAGTAGAAGTTCAATATACCTTTCGCGTCAACTTGAGGATTAAGTGCGACATAATGTTGATATTAATTAATTAAGTAATCCCTACTGATTAATTCTAGATTTGTATATAGAATAAGTGCTCAGAATACGAATCATATAGATCTCAAGACAAATTCATACGTATATTTGCTCCTACATTTTATATTTATACTTGTAGACCTCATGATTCCTATATAGAATGTGAAGTATAACCGAATGTATGGATCATATATAATCACATTTAATATCATTCCGGGAGATTAATTAATTATTTAACTATTACTATATCCTCACGATGTTTTCTTTAATGGAGTGATGGAGTTAACGTACGAGAATGGTTAATGATCTAGTAAAGACACTCTAATACGTTTTATTCATAACTCACACTGGTAGATAAGTTATAGAATAATGATACATATAAGAATTTATAAGTATTTAAATAAAGAGTATTATAATGTGGGAATTTATTATAACTACTATGAATATTCATAAATTGAGTATGTGATATAAGTTTTAAAATATATTTTATATTTATGTTGGTAATAAGATTTATATACTCTCTCACATTGCTAAGAAGTTTGTGATAAACAACAAAGCCTCAGTAAATGTGAGCAACTGAAATATCGTTATGGAGAAAATTTCTACAAGTTTCGTGAAACGAAAGAGCAATAAATGAGGGCAGACTGGAATGAATGAATACCACAAGAGAAATAATAAAACAAATGTAACAAAAGCAGCTCCAATGTTTGTGTTATAGGGAACAAAAACTAGAAAGTGTACTCTTTTATAGACTGTGATTGCTCGTTTCTAAATAAAAGTTTGGGTTTAAAGATATCTCAGAATAAAGAGGAAAGTTGCCGTATGTTACGTGACGAAGAAACTTTTGTTATTAGTGATCAACCCGCAGATGACTTAAAAATAAAGGAATGTTTTAAGTATAATTTTGCCCTTGTTTTCGAGGAAATAAGAGAAAACGATTAATATATATAGTTAAATATAAATTATTAGTATAATAATAATGTTAGATCTAAATATTCATATATATTTAGTGGAAAATATAAACTTTTAACTCAGTAATAAACTAACCATAAATAGAGTTATGAAATTTC
>JABUQX010027894.1:75000-77500 GCA_015478945.1 Trachelipus rathkii
AGGTTGGTTTTTCTAATTTATTATTGTTTACCTCACCTAATCTTCCCTTGTTGTGTGTCAAACATATAAACTAGTGTTGCACCGATACCAAAATTTTAGTTCGATACCGATACCACTACTCACAAAATTGCAGATACCGATACATCAAAAATCGACCGATACCACCGATACCGGTACCATGGTATCGGTGCATCACTATAAACTTGACACACATTTAACTTTGGGTAGGAAAATTTAATGGCGGTGTCAGTTCAAAATTTTCCTTAAACCATTATAAACTTAGGCTCTTCGAAGGGTATTATTCCTAATTGTCACATCTGGGTAATTAGTATACTCTATGCAATATTATTTAAGAGCCCACTGGGCACAGCTCACCCAAGGTTCCAGGTGCGGTTGAAATTGCCAGAGCAGTTGGACAAATTGATAATAGTTCGGCGCTTGTATGCCCAGCACAAGCTTTTCCAGTACCTGATTTCAGGTTTGTCCGTTATTATTATTATTATTACTATTATTATTATTATTATTATTATTATTATTATTATTATTATTATTATTATTATTATTATTATTATTATTATCATTATCATTATCATTATCATTATTATTATTATTATTATTATTATTATTATTATTATTATTATTATTATTATTATTTTAATATCTATCTCCTATAGCAATTTTTTGTCTAAACTTTGAGTTTCTATAGTGTCTGGTTGGACAACCTATTTTTTGATTTGAATTGATTATTAGTTTGGTTCCGTTGCTAAGTGTTAATCTTGTAGTTTTATTCTAACCAGTTGTCCATTTCTTTTCAAAAATATTAAGAGTTTTTTTTCAAAGGTTTTCAAGTTTTTTTTCAAGTTTTTTTTCAAGTTTTTTTCCGCTGTAATAATTTTCTTTGAACTTTTTTATTCTCAGCGAATTTGCTTCACCTGATTCGAATCTTTTTTTCTTTCTTTCTTGACATGAAATTTTTGAAATCTTACAGCAATATTAAATCCAGGCCTGTGGAGACTCTGATTCTTTATGCAGGCTCCGGACTGCTCTGAGAGGGGGGGGGGCTCCCGACTCTGTCATTTTTAAGTCCCGAGCTCCGGTTTCATCATTTTAAATTTATTCGTTCACGATAAAAAATAAAAATTCTGATATAACTCGGGCTTTAATTCTATTAGAAAATAATAATAATAATAATAATAATAATAATAATAATAATAATAATAATAATAATAATAATAATAATAATAATAATAATAATATCCTCTGACCTAGTCTAAAATGTAGACTATTCTTCTTCGTTAGTTCGTTAGAGAGATTATTACGCCATGTTAAACCACTTAACTTAGGCTTCATCGATACCAATTGTTTTTTTTTGGAAGTTATAAAAAAAATGATGATTTCTGTATTTTAACGTTTGTAACCTAAGATCCCACTGGGTCCAGCGCACCAAAGGTCCCAAGTAAAATTGAGACTGCTAAGGAAGTTGGTCAGATTGGTTTTATTTCGTCGCTTGTATGTCCCGCACAAGCTTTTCCAGTACCTGATTACAGGTTTGTTTAATTATTATTATTATTATTATTATTATTATTATTATTATTATTATTATTATTATTATTATTATTATTATTATTATTATTATTATTGGTACTCAGGTGCAGTATTGATTTAGAAATCATTTGATAATTATGCATAATTCTGTATTACGATAAATATAGTCTTTGTGAGTAAGATTGTATGTATAATCGATAATCTTAGTCGGAATATCCGTATCCAGCATCTGTACTATGTGCAGACTCAAGAGTTGGATTCGAAGTATAGGTCCCGAACGCTGTCGGAGTTATATAGTTTGAACGTGAACTTCTTAAGACTATGGGTTTGAGCGTGAACTACTTATTAAGACTATGGGTTAATGGACTCCCAGATCCTCAGTCTTTCCAATGACCTAAAGTTGAGATCAGTGGAGCCCACTCTAAAATGGGGGAGGGATTGGGGGAGCAAAATTGCTAAGCTCTGTTGTTATTTTATTCCGCGTTTTACATTTATTATTATTATTATTATTATTATTATTATTATTATTATTATTATTATTATTATTATTATTATTATTATTATTATTATTATTATTATTATTATTACGTATTTCTTTCTCAGAAGTAGAGACACCGCTCCTATAATAATATATATATATATATATACTATATTATATATATATTATATAAATATATATATATATATATTATATATATTATATATATATACTATATATATTATATATATATATAGTATATATTATAAAATATATAATTTATAATATATATATATATATATATATAATAATATATAATATATATATATAAATATAGTAGTATACATATATAATATATATATATATATATATATATATATTATATAAAATATATGCACTCTAATAAATATTTATATAATATATATAATATACTATATATATATATATATATATATATATATATATATATAATATAGT
>JABUQX010027894.1:82500-90000 GCA_015478945.1 Trachelipus rathkii
TATATATATAATATATATATATATATATATATATATTTATAATATAAGTATAATATTATATTATATATAAATATATATATATATATATATATATATATATAAAATGATATTTTTTTAAATATCATCTACGAAGGGTAAACTATATATTTTTTTATTCGCATTAATATTTTATTTTTTGACTTTGGCGACACACAGACACCTACTCTCTCTCTCTCTCTCTCTCTCTCTCTCTCTCTCTCTCTCTCTCTCTCTCTCTCTCTCTCCCCCCTCCCTCCCTCTCTCTCCTCTCTCTCTCACACACACTACACACACACACACACACACATACACACACACACACACACACACACACACACATCTTAGTTATCATTTTCCTATCTTCCAGTTTTTACTCATTATTTTTGATATTTTGGTTCCTAATATCCTTCACCCAAAACTTCTCACTCGGGCGTTTAGATATAGTGTTTAAAAGGCGCAATATTTTAAGGAATATTTATTAATTAATGATTAAAATTATTTCCTTGCGTAGCCCCTGTTGGACTATCAGGTCCAAAGTTTGCTTCCAAAGACTCTTCGAGAAGCACAAGTACTTCTGAAGGCAATGGTTTTACTTTATTGTGCCAAGCGATGGGCGTACCTGTGCCTAATTACAGGTATTTTTTAATTTTTTATTTTTTTTTTATATTTTGTATTTTTTTAAATGAGAATTTGTGTCTAAATCGGAATCAAAATTGGCACATCCTATCCCTTCCACTCGGTTTGACTAAAAATAAGTTATTTGATTAAAAATATTTTAAATAATGAAAAATTTTTCTTGGTCAATGTGGGTAGACCCGGTTGGTTCTTCGGCACCAAACTTTTTGGGTGAAGATGTTTCTAGAAGCAAAATAAAAACTTCTAATTCGCAATTTTCGATGCATTGTCAAGCTCAAGGGAATCCGCCTCCTTCTACGAGGTTAGTTAAGTTACTACTTTTTCATGAAGGCAGGGGTGCCAAACCGGATCGAGGAAAACATTAATATAAAATAAAGCCGTTCAGAGCTGGAGCCGGAGCCGGAGCCGGAGTATCTTATTTGAAAATGGAGTAGGAATCGGAGCTCTACAGTTTTAAAATGATTATACTTTATACCCTTGATTTGATTATACTTTTACAAATAATTACCGATTTCGTAGACCCTGCGTGAAGATATACTACTATGATTTTTTTTGTTACTTCTGGTGAGTAATAGAGAAAATGTTTTATTGAGTGCAAATTTTCATATTGTATAAAGTGGCGTGGCAACAAACAAAGTTTTTGTGTTTTTTTTTATGCGATTTCAATTTCTGATTCATTTCCAGTATTATTATTGCATTTTGCCTTACGCGTTTAGTAGTCAAAAGTAACAAATACTTTTTGGTGAAATACAGCAAAGGGGGGGGGGAGGGAAACCAGACGCGTCTGTGTTTATGAATAATTTTCGCTTCTTTTACAAATTAAGACAAAAATATTTGAATTACTACTACTACTACTACTACTACTACTACTACTACTACTAATAATAATAATAATAATAATAATAATAATAATAATTATAATAATAATAATAATAATAATAATAATAATAATAATAATAAAATAATAATTAAATAAGTAAATAAATGAATGAACCGTTTGATGAACTTCCTTACCACTAACCCAGGCTCCGTTTCATCCCGTCAAATAACGTAATTCGCAAACATTTCTTATGCTTGTGCACTCTGTATGGTTCCTGATTATTAAATGCCAAATTTGGCACTCGCAGATCCTGTTGGTTTAAGTTCGCCTCGCATGTTGAACGTTGATAAAATTGGAGTTGAACGGAAGTCGGATTCATATATTCCTCTTTTCTGTCAGGCTCAGGGAAACCCCTCTCCCCAATTCAGGTATATATATATATATATATATATATAATATATATATATATATATATATATATATATATATATATATATATTTATATATATATATATATATATATATATATATATATATATATATATATATATATATATATATATATTAAAGCATTTGCATCAATCGAGATGGTTTTTATCGCAAGGTAAGCTTATGTTTATAGCTTGGATATTATGATGAATTTTTACTTATTGTCGACATTGTGTTTGTGCGAGTACGTGTGTGTTTTCGGACATAAAGGCTATATGTGTGTGATTGTGTGCATTTGTGTCTGGTTTTTGAACTTGAAAGGTAAGTGTCGGATTTCCCTAAGCCTGTTAGTTCGATTTTGTATCACTCCTTCCAAGTTTTTCATACTTGAAAATGTTTTTTGTTGAAGTTTTTCCTCGAAAAGGTTCCAATATTCTAAATTCTTCAATAAGTCTCCTCAGGAACTTTTCTCGATATAGATTTTAAAATTTTTAACCTTCTACGGAATTTCATTTTCTCTCTCCTTTTTTTTTTCATTTTTGTCCAGTTCCCGTCGGTAGCTCTGCTCCAGACATTCCTCCTGAAGATACTGTTAGTAAGAAAATTGGACCAGTTAGTTCAACTTTGGCATTGACCTGTACTGGCCAGGCTTTTCCATTGCCATTATTCAGGTAAATTTTCTATTATATTATGTCACGAAAATACGGTCTAACCTTTCAAGGAACTTTAAAGGTACTCTACCCAATTTTTTCCGGTATAATGAACGAACGGTTATAAAAAATGCCCTTCTATCTCAACACTGATTGTTTTAGGAGATTTTAAGTATCAATATTTGATTGTAAAAGTTAATTTATATGTTTTTGGGGGGTGGGGGGCTAGTACCCAGTGGTAGTTCTTCGCCCGTCTTGCTCGAGGACGAAAAATTAAGGGCGAGAACAAGACAAAAGGATTCTACCTTTTCTCTTAGCTGCAATGCTCAAGGAAGTCCGGCTCCATCTTACAGGTATTTTAAAGAAAAAAAAAACAGACAAATTATACGCTACACAACGCTGCACACACACACTAAATATATATATATATATATATATATATATATATATATATATATATATATATATATATATATATTATGTTATTATTATATATAATATATACTACTTATATATCTCTTCTAACTCAATAACAATATATAGCAATAATATATATATATATATATATATATATAAATATATATATATATATAGATGTATACATACACACACATATATATATATATATATATATATATATATATATATATATATATATATATATATATGTTTTAGGTTAGTAGTAGATTGAAAAGTTTGCTATTTCTGCCTTTGTCTCGCCATTTTCACTCTCCCTCACCATCAGGCTTTTGATATAGAAAACTCCTTACTACTTTAACCTCCTTACTTGTGATTATCCTTGTAATTACACGATTTAGGTTTTAATTTCTCAAAATAGATCCTGCAGGAAACTCGGCTCCTATTCTTACCGACGATGAAAAATTCGAGTTAGAAACGTTTAAAAGTTCTTTCGATGGTACTATGCATTGTTCTGCTCAGTCTAATCCTCCACCGAATTTCAGGTAGTTTTTAATATAGTAGTCTTTTTTTTCTCTTTGTCTTTCTTTTCTTGTTTTACACCATAATACATTTTTTTTTTTTTTTTTTTTATTTCTGTGGCACTCGATGGGCGTACCGTGCCTAATTACATGTATTTTTAACATTGTTTTGTTTTTTTTTTGATTGCGTATTTTTTAAATTTTAGTTTGCGTATAAATCGAATTCATAAATCGGCATATCCTATCCTCTCCCTTCCCCTCACCATTTAGTTTATGCTAAAAGCAAAAAATTATTTGGTTAAAGGTATTTTAAATTATAAATAGCTAATAATAATTTTTGTTGGTCAATGTGGGTAGACCCTGTTGGTTCTTCGGCCCCAAACTTTTTGGACGAAGATGTTTTTAGAGGCAAAATAAAATCTTCTAATTCGCAATTTTCGATGCATTGTCAAGCTCAAGGGAACCCGCCTCCTTCTACGAGGTTAGTTATGGTATCACAACTTTTTTTTTTCTTCTTTAAGGTGTAATAATTTTTTTTGTTAGTTCCAGTGAGCAATAGAAGAAATATAAATTTTGAGAGGAAATCTTTATTTTGTATAGGCCTAGTTATTAGATAAGGCCAAACTCATCGGTGAAATACGATTCGTGGTGTACTCATTTTGGTGCGGTGCGGTGAATTGCACGTGCAGTTTTTTTTTTGTTCTTGGTGAGGTGCTGGTGCACGACCTCAAGTTGCGTTGCTGTGCGAAAAATGCAACGCTATGTCAACCCGTATATTTATGTTACAACTATAACGTGTGTGGTTGTCATGATTTTATGCGATGTTGGTGATTCATTTCTAGTATTATTGCGTTTTGCCATACGTGTATAGTCAAAAAAGTAACAAATATTTTTTGGTGAAATCCAGCAAGATTGTGGGTGGGTGGGTGGGTGGTTTGTGTGTGGAAGATGAGGAAACCATACATGCGTGTGGTCATGCATTATTTCCGCTACTTTTACAAATTTAAAAAATGGGTGAAAAACAGTAGAAAAGAAATCGGGTTAGACGTGTTACCAGTACTTACCTATACTACTACTACTACTACTACTACTACTACTACTACTACTAATAATAATAATAATAATAATAATAATAATAATAATAATAATAATAATAATAATAAATGAACCGCTTTGATGACTTATCTCATCACTAACCCAGGCTCCGTTACATCCCGTCAAATAACTATTATTATTCGCCAACTCATTTATTTTACTTTCACACTTTGTATGGTTCCTGGTTATTAAATGCCAAATTTGGCACTCGCAGATCCTGTTGGTTTAAGTTCGCCTCGCTTGTTGAACGTTGATAAAATTGTGGCTGAAAGGAAGTCCGATTCTTATATTCCTCTCTTTTGTCAAGCTCAGGGAAACCCCTCTCCCCAATTCAGGTACATATATATATATATATATATATATATATATATATATATATACATATATAAATATATATATATATATATATATATATATACTATATAATATATATTATCTTATATATATATATATATATATATATATATATATATATATATATTAACGCACATGTATCAATCGATTGTGATGGTATTAATTACAAGAAAAGCGTATGTTAGTTTGGATACTGTGATAAACTTTATTTTCTCTCGACATTGTGTGATAATATATGTGTGTTTTCGAACTTACAGACTATGTGTGTGTGATTGTGTGCGTGTGTGTGTGTATAGTTTTCGAACTTGAAAGGTAAGTGTCGGATTTCCCTAAGCCTGTTATTTCGATTTTGTATCATTCCTTCCAAGTTTTTCATACTTGAAAATGTTTTTCTTGAAGATTTTCCTTTAAAAGGTTCCAACATTCTGAATTTTTCAAAAAAAAAAGCTCCTCGGGAACTCATCTCTATATAGATTTTAAATATTTTAATTATTGAAGGAATTACATTTTCTCCTTTCATTCGTCCAGTTCCCGTTGGAAGCTCTGCTCCAGACATACCTCCTGAAGATACCATCGGTAAGAAAATTGGAGCAGTTGGTTTAACTCTGGCACTGACCTGTACCGGCCAGGCTTTTCCATTGCCATTATTCAGGTAATTTTTGTGTGTGATTATGTTACTAAAGTAAGATCTAATCTTTCACGAACCTTTAAAGGTACTGGTACGTCACTTCTCAAGGTACTGGTACGTCACTTCTCAAGGTACTGGTACGTTACCTCTCAAGGTACTGGTACGTCACCTCTCCCTGCATAATGAACGAACGGTTTAAAAAATACCATTCCATCCTTTCCTTGGGTATGATTAATATCAATATTTTGCTGTAAAAATTATTTTTATTATATTGGGGGATAGTACCCAGTGGTAGCTCTTCACCCGTCTTGCTAGAGGACGAAAAATTGAATGCGAGAACAAGACAACAGGATTCTACCTTTTCTCTTAGTTGCAAAGCTCAAGGAAGTCCGGCTCCATCTTACAGGTATTTTTGAAGAAACACACACACACACACACACTCCTACACACCCTCACACACACACGCACACACACACACATATTATACTACACCACTACACTTCACCACACTCACACACACACACACATATATATATATATATATATATATATATATATATATATATATATATATATATATATATATATATATATATATATATTTTTTCTATCTATATATATATATATATATATATATATATATATATATATATATAGTTTTTGATTAGTAAAATTTCCATAAAAATATACTATCTCTGCCTTTAACGGTCTTGCCATTTTTATTCACCTTCACCCCATCAGGCTTTTGATAAGAAAACTCCTTACCACGCTAACCTTACCAGGTTATACTTGTAATTGCACGCTGTAGGTTTAATTTCTCGAAATAGATCCTGCAGGAAATTCTGCACCTATCCTTACCGATGATGAAAAATTCGAATTTAAAACGCTTGGAAATTCTTTCGATGGTACCATGCATTGTTCCGCTCAATCTAATCCTCCACCGAATTTCAGGTAGTGTTAATATTTTTCTTCTTTTCCTTTCTCTTTTTACCACCTAAATACGGTTTACGACACTCGGGCTTTGAGGATTTTAGCCTCTATTTACAATTTTAGAAACCGTTTTATTTTAACAGTCTATCCTCCACCACTAAATTTCATGTATTTTTTTGTTAAGGTTTTCTCTTTTCCATTTCTTCTTTTTAATATACACCCAAATGCATTTACGACACTCAGGCTTCGATTGTTTTTTTGTTTTTTTTATAACTTTTTATCATTTCCCCCCCCTTTTTTTTTTAAATAAAGATCCTCTTGGTCATTCGAAGCCCAAATTCGCTTCGGAAGATAGACTTAATACAGTTTTAGGAAAGTTTTTCCCAATAGGAAACACGATATCGCTCTTCTGCTCAGCTCAAGGCTATCCTGTCCCGAGCACAAGGTTTGTTTAATTTTTGTTGTTGTTGTTGTTTCTTATGTCTACATTAAAACTATACCTTTAGCCCCGGCCAGTAGCTCCGCCCCTCGGTTGCTTGAAAATGAAAAAATGATTCTACGGACAAGAGAGCAGCTTGAAACTATTTCAATGACATGTAGTGCTCAGGCTAATCCCTCTCCATCTTATAGGTATTATTATTATTATTATTATTATTATTATTATTATTATTATTATTATTATTATTATTATTATTATTAATATTATTATTATTATTGTTTTATTAGTAGTAGAAGTTGTGGTACCTGTGTCAGTAGTAGTGGTTGTAGTAGTGATAGATGATGTAGTTGTCG
Source organism: Trachelipus rathkii (assembly GCA_015478945.1). Taxonomy (NCBI): domain Eukaryota; kingdom Metazoa; phylum Arthropoda; class Malacostraca; order Isopoda; family Trachelipodidae; genus Trachelipus; species Trachelipus rathkii. The sequence continues at coordinate 89,791 of JABUQX010027894.1, forward strand.
TTGTCTTTCATCCTTGTACTTTTTCACAAAAGATACATAAATTTTTTTTTTTTTTTTTTTTGAGGTTGTCAACGTGAATTATGTCATAAAATAATAAATGTATTCGGATAATTTTATTAAACGCGACTTTTTTTTTTCTTCTTTTAACATAGATTTCATTAATTTTTTTTATTCAAATTATTTCGTGATTATTCATTGTGAAGTCTTCAA